>JAAOAL010000118.1:0-175687 GCA_013186775.1 Fusarium dlaminii | reverse complement strand
TCTTTCGAGGCAGAAATAGCTCTTCGCCTTACCTAGCTTGCAAAGGCCTGCACTAAGGGCAGCCTCGACCTGCCAAAAAGGGGAAAAAAGGAGGTTCTTTACAGCCAATATCAGGAAATGCACGAGGTCAGGTTAGCAGGTACGGTTATAAAGTATATAATGTAGCTATTTGTAATAATGCTGACTGTTAGTACTTATATCACACGCCATTTTAGGTGTAGATAGAAGTACCTGTCATCGCGGTCATTTTGATTGGCCCCTCACCCCTGTCGTGACCTGATGGATGCCTTATGCCGGTCAAAGAGATAGAGAGATGAGATATTCTCCGCCAATGGGCATGTCTGAATATCATCTTGCCAAGCATCCGTGAGCCTCTTGAACAGAATTGGGTTCACGACGGCTGCTCCCCTTAGACAAATGTGCGATAGAGAAAAAAGGCTGTATGTTTCTTTGTACGGGGTTCACAATGGCTAGGGTGCCAAACTTAAGCTTATTACCTATCTGATGATTTGTGCGAATTGCGGGCTGCTTGGATTGATTGCGATGTAAAACGGGTGAAACTGTTTCAGCGTTACTGGGTATTACACATATGGCTTCGATAATACGAGGTAATCTGGTTCACCAGAACCGTCGTTAGAACAACTTGACTTCCATACACTATCGGCATTTGCATGTATGACCGAGTCAGACGATCAGCTCAAGAGGTCAGGCCAACAGTCATGTCTTATACGGCACACACAATACCGGGGTCTGCAACCACGCGACACTAACTGACAAGACACCGCGCATGAAGAATATTGCATCGATTGTTATGTCTTTGATAGACGACCTCGATATCCTATCACGACAACAGATGATCACCGTAGTGTTATCTTTCCACCTGAGACGGGCAGAAATGATAACCGGTGACCTCAATGGTGTGCTACCAGCCCTACCAAGAGGCACATGGACGATCTAAGATACTGTGCGTTTTGGCACAACCGCAGTAACCCTCGTTTAGAATAAGGTCCCAAAGTATATTGTAACGAGACATCCATCCTATCTCTTCAGGCGGCATAAAGCTCCGGCGGGGTCACGACAGGGGTATAGGACCTATCAAAATGAGCGCTACTTGAAGTACATTCTCACACACCTAAATTTGCATGTGATAGAAGTACCAGCAGTCAGCCGTATTACAAATAGCTACATCACATACTTTGCAGCCATACACGGTCTGCACCCTTCGTTCATTTCCTGATATTGGCTGTAGATAACCTCCTTTTTCCTTCTTCCTTTTAAAGGGTCGGGCCTGACCCTGCCGGAAGCCTTTGCAAGCTAGGCAGCTTGAATATATGCCCCGATGGATATGATTGATATCTCTTTGTAGGTGAATTTGCCGTGCTTCTGTATCCTCGATGTCTTCTTCCATTCCTGTACGGCCTCTCTTCCTTATATAACTTTTAGTTATATATCTATTAAAAATGGCATTATAAATGCACTCCTTCTAAGCTTTAAGTATACTAAAGGGCTTCTAATAAGGCTATTATATTTTCTTCTATAAAATAAAGCTATTTATAAGTGCAACTTTAAGGAGGAAAAACTAAAGCAATACTTGCCAAGGACTGCACTAGAATCAGTATTAATATATTATATAAGACTATATCTAATTACCGCAATTAATATAATTTATTTTATTATTATACTAAGTAGTAATAGTAAGAATAGGGATTATCTTAAAGCTATTACTATTAAAGACATACTACAGGCACTATAACTCTGCCTTTATACCTCTTTTAGCAGGCTTTTTCCTCTTTTTTAGTATACGCTTATAAGGGGCTCTACTAAGCATAATTAAAAGGAAGAGCATGATACTACTATCTTTCCAAGCGATTTAGATGACCTAGGGAGAAAGGAAAAGGACAAATTAGTAAGGGAAATATAGGTAAAGCTATCTATACCTGTTTATCTTATATCAGGATTAAATATACCTTATTATATTATAAAGCTATGCTATTAGGAGCTTTTTTAGTCTCTTTTATATACTTTATCTCGGTAGTAATACTGCAGTTAGGGCATGCTATACCTATAGTACTATAGCTAAGCTGCCAAAGAAGGCAGAAGAGCTACAGTAATAAGAAAAGGTTATCTATAAAGACATAATATATCTATATTAATAGCCTTTTTAGTAGGTAAATTATAATACTTTATATATTATTAAGAGGAATCTTAGTCTATAGCTTTCCCTTTTTACCATATAGTATTAATATAGGTAGCTTGACTATAATAGCCTTATATAGTGATGCCTTTATATACCAAAGCTACTGCAGAAAGAAGCCCTATTAGGCAATAACCTAGACTTTAAACCCCATAGGCATAGGCTTATTCTTAATAACTATTATCTCTTTTAATCTGCCTGTAAAAGGGATTATATACTTATCTATAATAAGGTTAATCCCTAGAGAATAGAGTTTAATAGATATACTTTATATATAATTAGACTACTCTTTAGCCGCTTAGAAGGTCTTTAGAAGGTCACTCTTATCCCTTATATTAAGCTTAGTATAATCAAAAGTGCAGAAATACCTTATAATTAGCTTAAATTTCTATAATAATATAAACTTAATAATTAAGTAAAGAGGGCACTAATTTCCTAGGTTAAGGGACTTCTAATAATCTTTAATTAATATTTCCTTATAAATTCCTAGGTAAATAAGGATCCTAAGCCATATATAAGCTATTATAGTAGAGATGCCTTCCTACTTGAGAATATAGGACTATTTAGAAAGGGGGGTATTCTAGTTATTAATAATGCTATTTTTAAGTAAGTAAGTAACCTAGCTGTTAGTATATTTAATCTATAATTATATAAGGGAAATAGGTATGAAAAGCTGGAATAATTTAAGTGGTTCCTTAGGTAGAGGGTTAATCTTAAAATTACAATATTCTAGGTTAAAAGGTTAAAAATTATCACTGCAGCCCTCTTCAGGCAGAAAATTAGGCATGCTAGTAGGGTTATCAGCCGCCCTTAAAGGCAGGGTATTAAAGCTATAATTATCTATATAATTAGGTATCTCTTAGGAGCTTATCATTTTCATTAAGATGCATTAGGGTTAATTTATATAAGGATTTTAATGATTTTAGCTATATTAAATAAAGAAGCTATCTGACAAGAACTTCACGTACCCCGCAGGTACTAGTGTTGTTAGTAAGCAATGTGGGGCGAGTGACCTGCCGGAGCCTTATGCCGCTTAAAGAGATAAGGTAGAGTAATTCTCAATCTGATGCCTCCAAATCGCACCGATAAGAAATCGGGCGATAACAGCCCCAATAGCGCGGGGTCAGCTGTAAGAATGGAGTCTTGGAAGATGAGGGGCAGGGCATTCTTCCTTTCTAAGGTAGTGGGGTCTTCCCCAGGCTTTCGTGACCAATTACCCGTCTATAGGTTGCTTCCAGACGAAGCTGAAAGAGGAAGGAAACAAGACAGAGATGTTGAATCTATTAGTAGTACTGTAGGTAGTCTAGACGAGCAAGATGTAGAACTATTAGAAAAACGTACAGGCTAATCTATGTATGGATGTATTTTGTTGAGACTGCCTACCAACCTATCTAACCTGCCTGCAAATATTCCCTCAGTTGCCATCCATTTGTTCTGACCGCCTTCCAGAACCAACCTAGGGACATGCGGAGAAAGTTGACTCCTCATGGTTGGTCTGGGGCAAGCAGTCAGCTCAAAGAGGCTGGACCCTTGAGTCAGGGACGTTTTGGCATCGTGGGTTCGACATGCAGTAGTCCGAGGCAAGGTCCATGTGGTGAGAAACGGCGGGTAACCCTTTGAAGTATGTAATGATGGATCTTTTGCGCCTCTACTCTACCACTAAGTTGATCAAGTTCACACCTGGTTGAGGGTTATGACTGATATGATAGTTAATCAATCAAGTCATATCAGAGCCACACTCAAAGTCTTATCATGAGAAATCAATGAGTCTTGGTGTTATTTTAAAAGAAACGTCTCAATGAGAGATAGAATGTGCCACGCGGACACACGGGAGAAACTGACTTGTTTTCTCGTCCCCGGGTTTGGTTTGGCTGGGGTGAGATGTATGAAGGATGGGCAAGAGGGTGGGGAGAGCTGCACACCAAAGAAGACCCTCAAAAAGCCCCTGAAGAAAGAGACAAGGAAAAGAAGAATGTGTGTAGTGGTGGTGATTGGTTTGTATTCCGGATCACCGTCCCGTTGGGTCTCTGGCACTCAGAATCCGGGCTCGTCTAACTGGGTACTGCTCAAGAGGACTTGGCTCCTGTCGCTTATGCTTTTGCTTATGTTTGTGCTTTTGATCTTAGTGGCTTCGTGTTTGCTCGCGATGTAGCCTCAAAATCTCATTCCAACCAGGATTCGCCGAAAGGCTACAGCGTTGACTACCACATAGATACAAGATACGGCGCCCAGAATTTCGCCATCCGGGCCACCAGAAAGAGTCGCGTAAAGCCGATCACCCCGCCCGTAGCCCGCACGATAAGAAGAGAATAGAATAGCGGGGGGGTTTTAGCGTGGCATAGCCCAGAGCCCGGGAACGAAGGGTCTTCAACCGACCAACTGCACCTAGCGTCGTGTACTATACTGTAAGGTACTGAGTGTATGGACTGTAGAGGTTGGGTCTGGTTGGTACTCCAAAACTCTATGGGATCTAGACAGTATGTGGAAACTGGCGGGTAATGTTCTAGAGCATCCATCTTTAGACAAAAGCCTCAACTGCCTACGACGTGCCTTATTGCTTTCTTTTCTTATTTTGTGTTCCCATCCCTTCTCTCTCTCTCAACCCTTTCCTGCCCTTTCCCCTCTTCCCTCTGCTCTGGTGATCACCTCATACCAACGGTCATGTTCATCTCCTCACGGGCATGTGCCCTGTTCTCCAACTTCAACTAGAAAACGAGACTCGATTCTATTGGAAACTTCCTCGCTGCAAGTAAAAGCCCAGTACGACGAAACGGCCCCGCTGACCACCCCCCCACCACCCTCTCCGAATCCCCCGTTCGTCTGCTGATCCCCTCAGTTTCCCAGCAGAAGATTGGACCCTGCTTATTTCTTCTGCCATCCTTCTTCGCGACATTTTTTACTTTGAAACTTGCTTCTTTTCTATTTCACTATTCTCCTACCTTCGTCCATCAGTTTTACTCCCGGCTCATATTGATATACACCCTGCCTCCGCTAGCGATGAAATAAAGGACCCTGCATTAGCTGTAAGCGACCAGCGAGCAAGGCTCCAAGCCGCCCCCACTATCGACCGACCGACAGACAGACCGACTTCAATCAGACAATTATCTTGAATTGTTAGCAGCAGGTGTTACTCCGTCTGTCTCTTCCATACGACAGCTGTGATACTAGACGTTTCGCGCTCTATACAGTACAGGAACATACAAGCACGCCTCCAACGCAATTGGAATTTCTTGTCATGGAGGTCCACGAGATAACACCGTCCGGCGCTCCGAACCCGGGCCCAGAAGGCGTATCCACTGCGCCAGCGCCGGACATGCCGGTCAAGGGCAAAAGCCGACACCGTCTGATCCAGCGAATCCAGCGAATATCTTCAACGCCTTCATTGAGTGGTCTGCGTCGCTCCAGGTCGGTTGGAAGCCGTGGGAGTCCTTATAGCACTCGAAGCACTCTCTCGTGTGTTAGTCTTGCGGCCACTGGACCGCCTCAGACCCCCTACAGCGCCCGCTCATCGACCCCACAGCCCTCGCCTCTTGGTCTACCCAGCGCTTTGAGCTCAACCCCCCAATCTTCAGGGGAGTTTCCATTCGACACTCCTGATGGTTATTTGGCCATTCGTAAGGTCGAAAATGCGAGTCCAATTACCACTCCTGGGACCGCCCCTCTGCCATCCGAGTTTCGGTCTAAGCAGGACGTACAGATTCGAACCCGACCTGGTGTAAAACCTATTCAGAAGCAACCATTCCGTTTCTGGGACAAGATGCCCAATGAGCTTCAGATTCACATCTTCTCTTTCTTCCAGCCAAGAGAACTCGTCCAGGCATCTCGAGTATCCAAGGCCTTCTACAAGGCCTGCTTTGACGGTCAGCTGTGGACGTCCCTTGATGCTTCGGAATTTTATCGCGAGATTCCAGCCGAATCACTCGCCAGAATTATTGTTGCGGCTGGTCCTTTCATCAAGGATCTCAACTTGCGAGGCTGCGTGCAGGTCGAGCACTACAAGCGCACCGAGGTCATTGTAAAGGCATGCAAGAACCTTATGAACGCAACCCTGGAAGGTTGCCAAAATTTCCAAAAGAGCACGCTGCATAGCTTGCTACGTAACAACGAGAAGCTTGTTAGCCTCAATCTCACGGGGCTGACTGCGGTCTCAAACACATCCTGCAAGATCATTGCCGAGTCCTGCCCTCAGCTCGAGACCTTCAATATTTCCTGGTGCGGCAGGGTAGATGCTCGAGGTGTCAAGGCAGTTGTAGAGGCTTGCCCGAGATTGAGGGATCTTCGGGTCGGTGAAGTTGGAGGATTCGACAATGTTGCGACTGCCGAGGCTATTTTCAAGACAAACAACCTGGAGAGGTTGGTTCTGAGCGGGTGCGCCGAACTCAATGACGAGGCCCTCCAGATTATGATGCATGGTGTCGAGCCTGAAATCGATATCCTGTCTGAACGGCCCATTGTGCCAGCCCGCAAGCTTCGTCACCTCGACCTGAGCCGCTGTGTCCGACTCACAGATGCAGGCGTGAAGGCAATCGGCCATCTTGTGCCTGATCTTGAGGGTCTGCAACTCTCGGGCTGCAAGCTGTTGAATGACGACGCTCTCGAGTCCATTCTCGCTTCCACCCCTCGATTGACACACCTCGAACTCGAGGACCTCGAAAACCTCTCCAATTCAATCCTGTCAGAGCATCTCGCCAAAGCTCCTTGTGCATCTTCGCTAGAGCATCTCTCTCTTAGCTACTGCGAAAACTTGGGCGACACTGGGATGATTCCGGTTATGCAAACATGCACGAACCTTCAGAACGTCGACCTTGACAACACTCGAGTCAGCGACCTTGTCCTCGCCGAAGCAGCCGCAATGGTCATGAAACGCTCTCAACGATCTATCGAAACGGGAACACGACCGAAACTGTCCCTCCAAATGGTCGTCTACGATTGTCAAAACGTGACCTGGACAGGTGTCCGTGAGGTCCTCTTCCGCAACACACAAGTCAAAGCTGTATCAGGCCAACCTGGCCGAGTGAGCTACCCAACCGAGATGATCGGGCTTAAGTGCTTCTATGGCTTCCAGATGACCGTTGATGAGCATCAGAAGCGAGTTCTGCGTGGTGATCTTGCGTCCGCTGGCCGCCTGGAGAGGAAATGGGCAGACTACATGCAAGCCACGGAAGAAGCAGGCATGACAGGTGCAGGCTACCGAAGACGCAGGCGTCGAGCCAGAGAAGCCCAGGCCCTCCATTTAGACGAAGAGGATGGTGGTTTTGGTCCTACCGGCCGTCGGAGGGCACGCACCTTGGGCTCATGCGCTGTCATGTAGGCCCTGAATACGATACACACGATACATTAAGTGAATGCACGCCAATATACAGCAGAATGGTATACGAATATGTTGGGATTTTTTTGTTCTTCCTTTTCTCAGGGCGTCTTGGGGTTTGGCTAAATGGGTAGATATTTATTCGGCGGGGGCTGCTCGCCTTATTGTCGTTAATGGCGTTATGGTAGATCACGGCGTTCTCTTTTCCGTGGCGGTCCTTATGCCATGATGGTGGCATGCATTTCAGCACATCAAGCATATTGAACGACGTTGTGCATATATGTCTAGACAGTCAAATACAATGAACGTAGATTCGAAACGAACATCTACAGAAACCCTGGTACGCTTCTTGAAATCTCAAGTCGAGGTTAGAACATTTCAGTCACTATCCGTTCACCACGATGTGATCTCCACCACCGTGAGTTCCTCGCCAATTCGCCTTCGTCACCCCCTACGATGTCCGACCACTTGAGTATGAACTCTTCCGTTGCCTCCCAACTTCTTGAGTCCCACGGGGTTCCAGTATGTGCGCCTGCAATGCCTCCCCAACAAGTCAAGTGATTAAGTGAATCATGGAAGAACTCATCCTCATCCATGTCGTTCATCTTTTCGATGATATTGTCCCTGATATCCTTGAAGGGAATCACATCGATAAATGGATGGTGATCAACAACAACCTGCTTTCGTGTAGGGCGGAGATCGAAATGCAGGGTGCGGGATCCACGCTGGACAGATGTGATGATAGCTTCAGGATTAGGATCCGAATCCGCGTGGGCCCTGTAGAAGGGTGAAATGGCATCGTCAGAACAGTACATCGATCTTGTTATCCCAAGCGAGAGACAGTTCTCGAGCATAGCGCTGATAATGCATATGATGTCGATCTGGAGATTGTTTTTGTATGGATCTGGGATAACAGGGAGAAGGACTTCTCTGGAATGGTTGGGAATGTGAAGTGTAGGACAACCACAGTTGAAGAACAGCACCGGTGCTGTGTACTCATCGTATATGGGGTTTTCAGAAATCCATTGGTCAAAGTCTTCAAAGATGAGGCTGGCACCCCCCATGCCTATATCCGTCGTCGACTGTGATATCGAGTTTCCAGGATCAGGATGGAGTGTCGAAGGATTGATAGTTTCAGCGCCCATGGGTATTTCACTGACAGGTGCTGAAGTAAGCCCCCCTTCGGGATTCTCCACGTGAATGAAGGACCTATCATTGTTTTCTTGTGATGCAGCTCCCTGCTCAGCTGCCCGGCGCTCTAGCTCCTGTATCCGCTTCCGCTGCTTTTCCCCTGAAATGGATCATGTCAGCCACAAGCAGTAAAGTACCCAGGCGGCTTATTTAAAGAGGTTTTGGTTCCCATCCTGGTTTAACTCACTGTATGTCTGCTGAGCTAAGCGGTTCTGTAGGCGCCTCTTCTCGGGATCACGGCGGATGACCTTCTTCTTGATGGCTGAAGGCTCCTTTTGAGTAGATTGACTAGGATTCGTTGAGCGCTGAGAGGCGCCGGGACGTTCTTGTCCCATTATTTTCTGATTGAAAAATATATATCACGAGACTTTTGATTGCGAAAAACTGTTGAAAGAGTTGATCACCTCGAGTGAAGTGAAGTGAAGTGAAGTGAAGGCATCGTGAGGATTCATGTAAGCCACTGGTATGCCTTATGGCTGACGTGAGCCACTCGGGCCACATCAGTGCAATCTTATTGTCGCAAGCTGACTTACCCTATACATCTTCTTGATGCAAACGTTTCTTCAAGGCAGTTTCTGACCATCAACTGTGGGTTGTATGGTGATTGTGTACTACTACCAGTCCCCAATACATACCTATGGGTGTGTTTATATCCAAATTGACTGGGATAAAAACTCTTTCGCTACATTTCACAAATAATGTCGTCAAGTTCAGTCACGACCGACCCTTGCCTAGCCTCTTCTTGGTCAATAGTTCGTCAACAGTTTGACGGAGCTAGCCCACCACTCCTATCCTTCTTCTGGCTAAAGTTGTCAATAGGTTCGACCGGCAAGAATATCGGAAATTCTTCGACAAATACCTAGATACTATCATGCATCTATGCGTCATTGGAAGCTAGCAATGATCAATGGCTTGCTCCGGGATTGGGTCGGACGAAATGCAGCGGGTGGTAGCCTATTAGCCTGACGCTAAACTGATCGTCCCCTCTAAATCGCTGAAGAATCGGATTCAAACTCTCCGACATGTGGACTTTTGGACGGCTTATTATAAATTTTCCCGTTCCTACCATCACAGGCTCTCATCCCACCGAGAACTGGTTGCTCCGTGGTGTTAACGACTCCGACCTCTCGGCCGGCCGGTCTTGGATGGCTGAACGGGAATGTGGGGCCGGGCATGTGCTACCGAGCGCCGAGGTCCCGAGGTCATCATCCATAGCTCGAACTTCACAACTTCGTGATGGGGGACTCGCAACGACGCCTAACACCACCCACTACATCAAATAATATATGGAAGGTATGAACAAGGAAAATGTCACTCGATGTCATATACGTCACTCGTCACGGAGTAAGTTCCGATCAGTCTCGACTGTCCCGGCCATTGATTTCTTCGTCCTGGTATTGATGAACTGGCCCCGAATATAGTTCCGTTCTGGATGGAGTGTCGACCCTCTCACTGGCGTGTACACTGGGTTCATACGATCGCCAACAGGCATCCCTGCGGACCCGGCCTTGACGTCTCATGGGGTCTCACAATCAAAAGAGATGGGTAAACATCTCATGACCCTGGATCCTCCCATCGATGCCGTATACTCAAGCCCGTATTATCGATGCCTGCAAACGATAACACCATTCGTTGAGCTCAAACAACAGCAACTCAATGACCATCCAGGTATTCGAGGCTCTGCGGCGGCCAGAATACGCCCAGAACATGGGATAGGCGAGTTCTTTGGGGCAGCACCTTTCGACCATCCAATCCCCGCCCCTTCCAAGCGACTCAAGGAGCTATTTCCAGCATTCGATGAGGACTATTCGTCTGCAATAACGCCCTCTAGAAAAGGCGAGACGATCAATGACCTATATGGGCGAGTTGCAGCAGCTGTAAGGGCCATCATCGAGCGCTGTGACGCAGAGGGACACCGTGCTGTGGTGTTATGCACACATGCTGCGGTCGTCATAACCCTGGGCCGTATCCTTACAGGACGTATCCCCAAGGCTGTCGAGGAAGAGGATTTCCACGCCTTTACATGTGGACTGAGCATGTACCGCCGGCGAGGCCCAGGCCTGAAGAGAACTCCGATGTTGGGCCCCAGTAAGTTTGTTCGGTAGTGGATATCAAGTGACCGACATTGGCGGCGGGATATTGACAAACATATAAACACAGATGAAGCTCACCCACCCACAAGCGACCTCAGCCCAGTAGGGGAGTGGCAGTGCGAAATCGATAGCGATTGTGGTTTCTTGACGTCTGGAGAGGAGCGAGGTTGGTGAGTTGACAATACCCTCCAGTCTCGCGACACATACCGAATTAGTTATAGGCTGACCCAAAACGCAGGAAATTTTCTGGCGATGAATCGTTCCCAGGAACCGGCACGATGTCACAAGGTGGTATTGAGTCCAAATTATAGTGTCGCTCATACGAGGAGCGTATCACTATACTGTCGAGTAATGAGAGCTCTATAACTTCGGGTCGTGAACTGGCAGATAGCAGATATGTTCTTAGTACACAGTTCCAACAATGTACCAGCTATAAAACTCTGGAATAAAAAAAACTTATTTTGTGACACTATTTGAACCGTTTCAACTGCTCGTATCATACAAAGTCAGGGTCCCAGTGCTAAACCCAAAGGAGTTGATTTCTACCGAATACACCCTCGGAAACAAGCAATGACCAGAGCATGCCCGATGCAACAGCGCGTGTTCAATTTGAATTGTGTTGGTTGTATACCCGTTGAGGATGCATATGAACAAGCCTACAGGGCTTCTTCTATGTTTGAACCCCTGGTACTAAGTTCAACGTGCCTGCATCGCATCTTCGTGCAGTAGCCAACAGCATAACGGGATGTTTTCCTGTGGCTAGATCCTTTGGGTTCCGTTGCAACGATACATAAGATTGTTCAGTGCTTTGTGACTCGGTGACGACAAGTCGGCAATTAAGAAGAATCAACGAGTCAATCAAAATTGAGTCAATCATAAAGCACCCTTACATTGATGTCAAGAAAATCCGAACATAGGCATCAAGATCCGGATCAGACCCAAGATAAGAGGTGACAATACACCCATAACGGACCATCCGACCCTTGCTCTGCTGAGCCGCTAAGGCTGATCATCCTCGGAGACGAACATGTTGGGTAATGAGTTGCGTCACTGGAGAATAGACACTGGCGAGTAGGCTACGTAGCAGCAGTACAAGGATCATCATCTGAGCGATTGTTCCTTTCAAGAATGGAGCTAGGAACAGTGATCTCAGCTCATATCGTCTCGATTAGCGTTTTGACTATAAACAACTAATAAGATCCCTTTGGCAAATGAGAAGCCGGTGTTGACGAATTGTAATGTAAACATTCTACGGCCCGTGTCATCCGTGTATCGCTCACATGCGAACTTGTGGAGAAGAGCAAGGATAGACTGGAGGGACTGGCAAGGGCTCTAGTCCGGAAACACGAAGCAACGATATACCGGTATGCGATGCATGTTTTATTATGAGGTTCACAGCAATGACATGCCTTGCATGTTGTGAGATTTTCTCCATCTTACACAGGGCAAGCAAGGAGGCTGGTGAGAAGCTCGCGTATACGATCCGTGAGACGGCGCTGCAGATGTACCCAATAATAAATGCAGATATCCTTCACATGATAGTTTAAAATAGCGAGGGAGTCAGGAGGTTAGGAGTCAAGAGCCAGGAGACAGACCCGGAACATGAATCAAATGAATGATCAGAATGACCAAAAAATATAATCTCTCAGTATATGGCCGACTAATTGATGAGAAACACCCACACAGGTTCCATACACACCTCAGACCTCCACTACCTGCTACCACCCAATTGACAGACAATATGTAGACTAGCAAGACTACCTAGGTACCTAATAAAGATGTAAAGGTGGAGAGAGTGGAGGTGGGCCTTGAGGAGAAAAGAGGGAAGATGATACATAATTCAACTGATCGGTTCAATTATGAAATCAGGATATTTTCATGATACCTAGATTTCGAGGCGTCCGATCGCCTCAAGCTTGTGGGTCTTAGAGAAGATGAGACGCTTAAGTTGGGTACCTAAGGACCTCGTTAATCTAACGGCCGAGACGTAGATATCTTAGACCTACCTGTAGGATTCAAGATTGACGTTAGTATGTTTGGTAGCGCGACAAACGCTAGGCGCTTGGGTCATGTGCTTGATCTTTAGACTCAACACACCTCAAGGCAAGTGCTTTCCATAAGGTACCTTGAGGTAATGAGGCTCAAGTCAACTTCACCTGGAATATGGAATGGAAGGAATGGAAGTCACGATTGCCCACGAGGGCGATGCCTCAGGTTTCAGCTGAAACAGAGTCCATCTTGTCTTGGCAAGTTGACCGATATTTCTCGTCAACCTCATACCCTCATCATCCTTGTTGCTCATCTGTCAGCTCTCACTTTCTTCAGCTCGCAGCTGCAACAAAATCTCGACACCGCCCCAAAGCAACGAGAATCTTTCTGCAACGTTTGCCGTATTGGGATTGGAGAGGTGTGGCTGGCCACCCAGTGCGCAACACCCATTCGATGTGTTCGCCATGGCATTAGCAGCAAAAAAAAGCAAATCCGTCATCTGTTGGTTACACAGCACATCTCCTTAAGCATCTCGTCTTAATGAGGAGCCGATGACGAACGCCTGCATGGTATTGCAGACTTGCTGGGGGCTATCACAGTAGCATGACGGGCGCCTCAGACGCTATTGCGCGTCTATACTGAGTTCAGCCTGACCTTATGGGAAGCTGTCGATCTGAAAATGCTGCCAGCTACAAGTATCTGATTCGGATATACTGAAGAAATGATATTTGATACAACAGATAGATCATCTACCAAATTTTGAAAAGCGATGGGATCCAAACAGCGATCACCAATGCATATTCTATCGCCACGATCAAGATCAACAATAATGACCAGCAACAACCAACAGTGCTACAAAGAGTAACCAAGATTCATCGACCGGATCTGTCAACAATGGATCCTCTCTTCTAGGCTTGCTTCCTCAACGCTACGGTCGCTCCCTCGCGCCGCCAGCCCGCGAGATAATCCTGCATCGTCATCGCCAATACAAGACACACAGGAAATCGTCGTCGCATACCTTCCTAGGAAATGACTTTGAAGCTCAGATTGGACCTGCGTTGCCTGCGTAGTCTGCTGGTAATGAGTCGACTGCACCCAAGCGGAGCATGAGCTCCCACACAAGACACACGTCAAATATGACAGGATACCCTGCAGACTTTGTGGCTTTCTAAGATTTGCTTCTTTTTTTTTCCTTTAGAAAACGTACTCAATGGATGTACACCGCTGCTTGTACTGTAATCAGACTCGGACGCCTCTCCTGCACCCTTTTACCCTTTCATCTCGCCCGCAGCATGTAAGTTTCTGGATGGCCAACGGTGCAGAATGCCTAGCACCTTATTCTTCCCGTACGAATAGTAACGGAAACTTTCTCTTATTGGCCCTGTTTCTCAGAAAAGCTCCCGCTGGCCCCCGACCTCATGAGTTGATTTCCCCGCTACGGCCGGATACTCGTTCTTGCCTCCACCAAGTCGCTGAGCCTGCTGCGATTAGCGGTAGTCAATGGACACATTCGGTTGACGTCTGAGTCAGAAGACTATCACTGACTTCCATGTGCAAGAGAACAATGCTGGTAACCGACACTCAATCCTGGTCAGAAGGGTGTTGCCTTCATCATAGCTGTCAACAACGGAACTATTGGCGTCAAGTTTTAACAACACCCTCCAGCTCGACCAGAAAACAGTTGACCCACGGTTATGGTCTCAGCAGAACGGTTGAGGCGTACGCTACTGGCTTTAACATCTAACCAGCACTGTACATATTTAAGTTATTGAGCAAACATTTTTTTTTTCAGTAAGTTGGTCTTGTAGCCTGCTGCCGGCTACAGTCAAAGTGGCAGCAGATTGGCCCAGATCGGAAGCACCAACATAGTGGCAACCCCCTGGCCAATGTCGTTCGCACATCTCGAGTGAGATGTTTGCTGGGATCTGAACGACAGGGCTTGCCCCGGACAGTGCAAATTCGGCTTAACGCGATCTCAGAGGCTGCGTTAAATGGACCACTCCCCTGCCTAGCGAGCCAGATGGGCTAGGGTGCCTTGACCATGACCTAGCTTATTATCCACAATGCAGCGAATGTTCATCTTGAAAAAAAAAAAAAAACCACCCAGAACAGACTGTTTGATTATCGGAAGCGACAAGTTTCGCGATTGGATTATTTAAGATAGATTCTGGCTAGTGCGTCTCCCCTTGGACATTCCGCCTCAGCTATGGAGTAATACTCCGTGCTCGAATTCGATCAGAGTCTGTGCCTCTTTTTAGGGATAGGTCACTCCGCTCAACTATCCGCCCCTTGCTTCTACGCGATGCGGGTCTCCCTGGACAGGATGAGCTATCTAGGTACTGCTCTTTTTCTCTCTTTATTGTACTCTTCTTTTGACGGAAGTCTGCTCATGTGCTATTCTTATAAACTCAACCTGTAGTTGGGGAATGTATTGGTGACTGCACACCCAAAGGAGTAGTTTGCCAAGCGGATAAGCCCTACGGAACCATGGTTGGTTGGATGCATCATACATACGATACGCAGGCTTTGTTGCTCTACCAAGGATGGCAGTTGAAGCAACCTGTAGTCAAAGGCATGGCAAAGCAGGACGATCATCCTAGTCGGCGGGCGAGTTCTGCACGTGCTGACAGGCTGCTCTGACGAAGCGGCGCCCTCACTCGCAGCAACGCATCCGCACAAAACTATCTTTATAACCCTGCGGCAGGTACGGATAGGATCCCGGTTGATGCTTTTGCTTCTTCGCTCCACCTTATCTCCTCTTAGGCGGGGAGGGCCTTGGAGAGAGGGTGTCCCCCAGAAAAGAAAGGCGTTTCGTCTAACGCCAAGCCCGACTGTTGGTAGCGTCTATTACCTCGGACAGGGGTGGCACACAGACCCCTTCATAAGTCGAGACAATCACTTAATAACGTCTCGTCCTTTGATGTTGGCTTATTACCGGCGCTCAGGTACCAGGCAAAAGAACGAAAGAGTTTGCATTGGCTGAAATCAAGCGTATCTTGGCCCTATAGACAAGAAGACCTTCAACACATCGCGAATCGAATACAAGAGAGTCGACCCCCCTCCTATTGAGCTGTCTACATTTGAAAAGATATCGGCATTTTCAGTAGATATTCCCGGCTCTAAGTCTCCCTTCTTTCTTATAGTCCCTTTACTCTCCCTTCGCCCCTTGCTTAGGTCTTGTAAACCAAGACGTATCTAGTTTCCACTTGCCTTTGCCCTCGGCCAGCCTCGAAGTTTTCAACTACCGCCAGACGCCTACCTGATAATTCTTCAAGAGGGGACCCATTTCCACCTGAATCATAACAAACAACTCTGGATCAAAACAAAGAACCAGAACCATTTACATCGGCTCGTCTGCTTGCTGTGTGACAATTGCCGGACACCTGTCAAAATGAGTATTCATCCATTCCTCAAGATGGAGGGGGCCTATAGGAGACATTCGGCAGAAGACCCGAGCCAGACACACACCTATCAATGTTCGACTCAACCCCAAACCCCACCATGTTCAACCTCAGGAAGCCCCAGGGTCAAGTTTGAGGGTAAGTTCTGGTTTATCAGAGACTCAGCTCTTCAGTATGGAAACCCGAGACTAACAACACTAAGAGTTTACAAGCCTCCCCAGATTACATGACGCCGTATCACCTCAAGGAAACAACACTGTGAAGCTCCCTAGTTTAGGAGAATTTGACGAAGGAGTTGAGGCCCTCATTCGAACACATGGGCCAGTGAAGACCTGGACTCCATTATCTCCGCTCCCTGGACTTTCTCGCAACCCCATGGTTCTTCAGCCTATGAGATCCATTACACAACCACAGCCGTCTTGGTCTTTCCAAACTGATGACCTTGCTAACGACTACCCGATCTCAAGAAGAGGGACCATCAGCGGCCATAATCAATACTCGCTTGCAGTTGATCATCCACAGCAATCTTTGCCGGGAAACTATCGAAACCCAGACACTTACTACGGCTATGGCGCTGGCAGCCCATCTCTTCAAGCATCATCGAACACGCATTGCTATCCAAGTCCACCACCAGACGGCGAGGGTCGGCATATTAACCAAAAGTACACAACAGAGGAAGGTGACTACATCATCTACGCTTGGCATGACAAGAAGATGAAGTGGCAGCGCATCAAGCAAGAATTCGCAGCTCGGTTCGGTACTACTCCCGAGCGTACGATCCAAGGTCTCCAAGCGTGGTATTACCGTATGAACCAACGCATACCTGTTTGGGATCAGGAGGGCTGGCTCTGCTTCGATAACGAAGATGACCTTGAACCTCAGCATGTCAGCATCAAGGTTCGTGAACGGGATAGCCAGGACAAACCCATGGAGCCACTGGGCATAGCTCAGCGATACCCCGAACGCGCTATTCACTATTCGTGGGTCGACGCTGAGACTAAGTTCAAGGCCCAAGACTGGGGTACGTATTTATCAATCATTAAGGCACGGCAATGGAACTAACACTGCTTATAGCTGCCAAAAGAGCTTTGCAATACCGTGACAGGCGAGAGAGACGTAGAAGAAAGGAGCAGCGACGACTGAAGCTATGAAGAATGAAGCATGCTGTCCCCTGTGACCAAGCTTGCGGCCCGAATCAACAATTGGTGGAGATACTGATGAAGGCAGAGTGATTTCGAACCACCATTGCCACTGATGAAGCGAATTGTTTCCTTTTCCTACTTGGTTTGAACTCAAAGAGTTCTATATCACGCTTTTCAACGACCGAATTTCTGACGACACGACGATCATGTTCCTACCATACCCTGAAGCATGTAACTAAATCTCCTTTGTCATATACGTACATTTTGTTTCGTGTTCGCTTTTCCAACCCTCGAGTGTCTTACAGACCACTCTTGGACATGATGTATCAGCACCATGCAAAATACCGCCGGGGAAAAATAACACTGGGGGGCGGGCAAAAGAGATAGCTGGTTGACATGTTGAGTTTGTGTGTTTTCCATATGTTTGTACTATTACACGAATCACGATTGATTCCCCCAAAATAATGAGACCAATAATGAGACCAATGGATATAGCAGGGGCATTACTATGGTAGAATCTGCATGCAAAACACTTCAGTTGCTAATACCACGCCAAGTGTATTGTATTTTTCATGTCTTGGAACAAAGCTTCTGTATCTGAAATCTATTGTGATTCACTTGGCCTTTGACTATAATAAGCTTAAGCTCAGATGTAGATGTCATGCTATGCAAGCTTATAATCTTAAAGCCACTGCCTCCGCCCCTTTCCCCGACAAGTGGTTGCCAAGAATCCAAGTCAATTCATTCGGCATTTCGCGTCTGCTTTGATAAAGCGAAGGCAAACATGTAGATTCCCCCGGGGTAACACACTTCAGGCCGCTAGTGCAGGGCTGAAAGGTCCTGATACCATCTCAGACATGGCACGTGTCTCGAGGACGGTGTATCTAGACGGTGTGCAGATGCGAGATCCCCGTCACCAACATGCTTCTACACAAATCGTGGGGTATGCGCCAGAATCCTGGCGCACAAACCAGTCATTATCCCGATGCTGGTGCATTTCATAATCAAACACCCTCCTCCCCCTTGGCGCGGGCAAAGAATGGACAACTTCCACCGTGTGACGGATTCTCCGAGCCTATTCGGTTGACAAAAGACGACTGGCCATGACATATCGGGATCTTTGCATGTATTGTTGGTGTTTGACTTGAAATGCACGTTCGGCTAGTGTGACGAATGATGAAGGTGTCACGCCTCAGGGGTACACCGTTGTGGCTTACACAATCAAGGGTCCTCAGGATAAGAATGCGAGGTAGAGAAGTCGGGGGCGGGGGGACGACTATCTTACACTGTCTGTTGGTTGTTGACGGCGAGGGCGTGTGAGATCTGCTTGTGGTGGTTGACATGTTGGGACATGTCGATTTGTTGCTGCTAGGCTGAAAGTCTAACGCCTCAAAATCTTTAGACTAGTATGTTGCTCTATGTGCTTCTATTGAAAGGCTTTGCTGTGCCTCATATAGGTCCTGATACGAGCCATGGTGGCATCGTCGTCACCGTCGCCGTCGAGGACCATGTCATTGTCGCTTTCGTCATAGTACATGTTGTCAAACTCTTCGTCGTCAGATGCATTTCCATTCCGATAGCCATAAGGATGGCGTCCGTATTCATCATCTGACTCAACCTCATCTTCTGGATAGTCAGCCGTGTAGTAGTTCTCGGCTAACAAGTTTGCTTTGTTAGTCTTGGTTCTCAATTCTTCACGCTGGGTGTTGTTGCCCGAGACTAGCCGGTAGACTCACCATTCTCATCCTCGTCATCTTCGTCCAGGTCCTCGTCTTCATCACGCTCAGGGCCGTAGAATAGGTTGCTCTCCTCTTTTCCATCAAGAACCAACACGCCAACGTCGGTCGGTGCCACATCGACAGTCATGGCGTGTGCAGGGATGCGGACGTATTCCTCAATGATCCAATCGTCGTCATCCTCTGCCTCACTCTCACCCATATTCATGCTGACATCGTTTGGCTCGGATGTGCTTGTAGCCACTTCTGGATGACGCTCCTGATATCTCTTAGCTGGAGCTTTAGGCTTGAACCTGGCTACTCTTTGTTTTTCCTGTTCCATATCCTCGAGGTTAGCCCCAATCTCTTTCATGACCCAGTCGTTCATGTCAGCAGTTATCTTTGATAAATCTTGGTTGTGAGGACTCATAACGGAAGTTGGAAGAGGAGAACGTGTATTGGGGCCAGGAAGAGGAGAGTTCTGTCTGCTCCTCGCTGCTGGCTTTTTGAGCCGTCGCTCCTGTTGTGGTGGCTCCTCTGAAGGCCGTAATTCGGATGAGGCATCTGAAGACATCGTTATGTCTTGACTTGGCTGCACTTGTGGTACTGTTATAGATGCCTGAATGGTCTTCATAACCTGAGAGGCTCGTTGACTAGCTTTTGCACGGCTTCGTTCGACGAAGACAGCAGGTCCGTAGCGTGCTCGCTTATTTAGACCAGCACCTGATGGTTGTGCTGCACTAGAGGCCATCATCATCTTCCTCGATATGTGAAAGCGTCGTGGTTCGGTGCCCTTGGAGGGTTCGACTGGTTTGGTGTCCGGTATAGGGGCGACGTCATCAGGGTCGACGCTCTTCTTTGTTGGTCGTGTATCATCGCTCGGTCCCGAGACGTGAATGACTGGCTTGGCATCACGAAGAGACGGTGATGGGTTCTCTATCGTCGGGGACTGAGGGCCGGGGTGCCTCCTTTGATAGACCCATTTGCTATCACTTCGATGGCGTTTTGCGCCTTCGTCAAACTCTAGATCGAGTTAGATTCTGTAATATTGAACGCGCAGTAGAATAAGGCGTACGTAGAAAGGTCACAGGAGACTCATCGTCACGCTTGCGCTTCACGCGGATGAGTTGAGGTGGAATCGACATATTGCTAGGTATCTGTTTCGAGTGATTCGACGAGATGAAACGCGAAGTAAGGAAAAGCAAGTCCGCCGATGACGCAGTCTAGATGTACAAGAGATTAAGCAGAAAAGATAAGCTCGAGTGATTCTTATGCGACTGAAATGACGGTGGTTATGAAGGTTTCTTTGAATGCGCCGGTTGCGTGAGTAAGCGTGCGAGAGGTTGTGTTTTCGCCGCGAACGATGAGGTCAGAAGCTGTGAATGGTATTTTCTCAATTTTTCATCCACTTAGGTACCGTAAGGTAGTACCTTAGGTTGAAGGTGGGGCAACTCAGTGGGAAGAGCCGCCTAAAGAGCCTCCTGGGAAGTGGGGCCATCCTGGTTTTAGTGTCTGCGTTAGCGGACAGAATTATCCTGGCAATCGATGGGGGCTGGTGGGTGGTTGAGCTTCGGGCATCCATTAACCGAAGTGAGAAATGCATAAAGAGATTGAGAACCAGAAACGAATACATCAGTGCCTAAGTGTTACACTAAGTAATTAGGTAGGTAGATAGATACACTATCTTATCACACTCCCTGTCTTCCATTGTCTCTAAAATGAAATGGCTGCTGCTCTTGAATTAGCTTTCGACGGTGCAAGGTTGAGCTGGATAGTGGGGCTAACGGATAAGAATCTCCTGATACTCGGGCAAGCAAACAAGCAACACAAAGATCTTCAGAGCTGGAGGTCCAGACCAGCTTGATGGTTTCAAGTCCTGAACGCCAATACCTTAGGTTGTTTACAGCAGAGTAAGCCAGCTGGAGTATGCCCGATATTTGAAAACGGTTGGAATGCGGGGGCGCACGGTTCACCGTAGTCTACCCACAAGTGCATAAGGTACCCAGTCATGCTATGCCATATGTAGTCTCACAAGTGCTGGGCCATTGTATTGACAACCTACGGGTAGTTGCTGATTTCTTCCCTGCTTCCGTTGATTGACGTGCATGAACTCAAAGGGATCTTTTTGCTGGGATATAGCGGAACGGGGTCAAAAATGGATCAAGAGATCAACGGCGATATAACTAATTGCCAAGGAGACGGAGAGGCATCGTTGCGCGTAGATCGGCGGCTATAAAACAAGGCACCAAAGCTAATTGGTAAACTGCAAGGTCAGTAAAGACCCGTCGTCACTGCAGATCGTGATCAACCCCGGATTACGGCGTAGCCTTCAACTCAACACCAAGATTGGTACTGAGTTGGGCGTAGGATTATGGATTGCTAAACGCCTTTTAGTTACGATAGGTCATACAAGAGTTCCTTATACACATGGATGAGATTCAGTCACTTCTTTGATCACGAATTACAGCTCTCTGCCCCCTCATCTCTCGTCCATTGAGCTTAATGACGTCTATCCAGCACTTGTTCTAGGGGGTACCTAATAAGTATCCTCGGTGTAGGTACTACTGAGATACCTTAACTAAAAGTGACTTGAAAGAGCCAATGCAAACTCACGTGTTTAGGCCCCAACGGCAGACTCCAACGTCTTATTCCGTTACTCTCCCTTGTCTTCCTGTTCTTGTTCTTGTCCTTGTCCTTGAGATTTGTCCTCGACTGTCAACTTATTAGGTGCCTTGCTCCTTCACAAAGCCCCAAGGCATCGATCGGCCGCAACTAAAGCTCGAGCTCCAGGTTGGTGTTGCATTGACCTTCAGCTGTCGTCATCCCGCCTCCTCCCTCCGTTCTCCTCCTCACTCATGTCTTCACCCAACTTCCATCATTAGCCTTTCTTTCTTTCTTACTTACTTTCTTTCTTTCGTCATTCTACGCCTCACCTCTACCTAGTTTTCCCTCAATTTCTTTACGTGTCGCGCTTTTTCGACCTGTTGTCAATGCGTTGTGATCCTGTTATATTGATCTCTGGATCATCACCCTGTGTCGACAGAGGTACGAACATCCATCCCTGTCCGTCGTTCGATTCTCGCGCGCTCCGAAATCAGAGCATCGATGCCAACTCAGTAACCTTCTTAGAAACCTGCGATTTGCTTTAATTACGCCGTTGCCTCATCATTTAACTGTTAATTCGCGTATGCATTTTGACCACGCTTCTGCCTTTGCTGCAAGTTACTTACTGTATCAGTGTACTTTTGACTCAACCCACCATGTCCTCCAAAATGCCATGTACAATTACCTACAAGAAGCCTGGGACTTCACCTCCTGTCTTTCTTGCAGGCTCCTTCACTGACCCACAATGGCAACTTCAAGAGATGGAATACACTACTGACCAAAACGGAGACCATACTTTTCAGTCCGAGGTTATGCTGGAACCTGATCAGGATTACCAGTTCAAGCTCCGCATGGGCCATGACAATTGGACTCTAGCCGAGAACTATCCTACTGGTGAGTTCAGAGCCGTTCCCTAACCGAGCTGCTCCCTGATATTTTGTTCCAAAGCAACCGATGATTCCGGAAATCAGAACAATGTTATACGTGCACCTGAAAAGCCAGCCGAAGAGCAGATCGCACCAGCCGGCGTCGATACGCCAGCGATCAGTTTGAACCCTGCCAGTCAGCTCCCTTCGACATCTACAGAAGCAGAATCCGTCAGCGAGAACGTGGAAGATTTCAATGTTCCATTATTCGCACACGAGTCACTAGGTAAAGATGTTGAAGAAGAAACCGAGGACAACGAGATACCATTGTTGGCGCATGAGACTCTGGGCGATGAGTCCAAGGAGGAAGCCGAAGTAGAGGCCTTCAAGGCACCTCTTTTGGCGCACGAAACGCTCGGAAACGATGCGAAGGAGGACTCTGAGGAAATGAAAATGCCACTGTTTGCACACGAGTGTCTTGGTGCTTATGATTTTGGAGAAGAGCCAGACCCAGCTCCGATCGCAGTCAACAGCCCAGGTCAAAGTTCAAGAGCCAAATCGAAGCACGGCGAATCTTCCGACATTGACGTCAACGACCCTACACTTGAGACCTTCCCTTCCGATCGCGGCTCGATCCTTGATGCCATTCGGACCATTCAGACTCACCTTGGAGAAGACCAGACCCATCTCGAGGACATTCCTCTATCGCCTCGTGTAATCTCATCTAGAAGGACTAGTCTGGATTCTAACGATGACTTGTGTCTGTCACCCGCGTCTTTGAGTCCTACCGTCACTAGGAGACGAGACAGCAGACCTTCTCATAGTTTCGGACGAACTCGTTCCTTAGTATCTCTAGGCTCGATCGAAGAGGAGCCCAAGCTTGCTTCAAGCAAGCAATCCGCAGGCCCTGCCGTTGTATCTCTACCGAATCCCAACTCCAAGAGCAAGCCGGTCGGGCAAAAGTCACCCCCTAGTGAGGAAGACGAAGCTGTCGTAATGAAGACCCCAGAGGTAAAACCCAGTACGAAGACCAACGGCGAGTCAGCATCTCAAGTTGAAAGTTATGAGACCCAGAATACCCAACACGACAAGGCCTCCAGCGCCACCACGGCCGCAGATACCCCCGCGGTTGCAATCTCCCAAGCGATCGACAGCCCATCTAACGACACGCCATCGATCGGTAAATCTGTGCAAAATAAATCGTCCGGAATCCCCGAGTCCGAAGCAGTTCAATCCTCAAAAGAGCCACAACCAACAGCAGATCCAGTTATCGACAATAAAATCAAGAAAGCGGTGGCTTCAGGGGATCCTTCTCGAGCCCCGCCACGTGGCAGTGTTGTGCCTTTGTGAGTACCTACCTGACATGTCGAAGAGAATGCTTCTTAACAATGGTGCCTCAGAATCGTTACAACGGGAGCCCTCGCTGTCGCCATTGGGATAGGGTGGTGGCAGGCGGCCGACCACTAGGAGTAGTAACCTTCTAACGTTGATTCTGGCTTTGGGCTAGATTGGGTAGCTTTCATAATAAAGGATAGGACAACGACGATGCAGGGACAAACACCAACTGTACGTGTACGAACCGAGGAGGATTGATAACAAAACAGGGCCGTGAACAATGGACAGTAGAAACCTACACGAGTCCTAGGAGCCACTAGGAAGCATGTTTATTTTGTCGATGCGAATACTAAACCGATTAGTACGATTTTTTCATGTATTTTTATTGAATGTTGTATTGAATGTTGTCTTCGTTTTGTATCCATGTATCCGTAATCTGAGGTGAGATACGGATAACTGAACCTTCCAGGGAGCATGTGGATACACGGTGTCTCAGGTGTCCATCTGCATCGGCGAAAAAGACTCCGAGGCCCGACTTCAATTTTTTAGAAGAAAAAAAAAACTCCACCATTGATCAGTATCATATTATCACCAAGAATATTTCTGCAACACAGTTGTTTTGGTCGCATGAAACCCGGCAATTATGCAGCGCATAACAACGAGCTCGGTTTGCTCGGTTTGTATTCGTTTATCTCGGCCGACTACAGTTGCACGTTCATCCCTACAAACATGCATTAGCCAACGCCTGGCTTCGCAACATTTCAAACCTCGCCCCTCGCGCATGGTTCTCTCAGATCGAGTTGATCGACCACCTCCGTCTCGCAATGATCGGCGACAACGGCGTGAAGCCCCGGGTCCTTTTGGAGGAATGAACAAGAAATATGCCAATATTGATCCTGCCCGGAGAGCCGGTCCGCATCGTGCGATGGGAGGAAAAGATGGCAATGGAGGAAAGACAAGAGAGAGGGAAAACAGGAGAGGAGGGCCAAGAGACGGAGACGACCGAAAGGCGCTCAAGATGCAGAGGGCTCTGGCTACAGTCTCGTACGGAAAGCGAACGGTGATGAAAGAAAGCATGACCGACTACGAAACGTTTGACAACTTTGATCTCATCCCCACCCTTCAAGTCGCCGTCAACGAAGAGCTCTTTAAGGGCATGACAGATATCAAGCCAACCCCTGTGCAGCGACTAGCGATACCAGCTTTGCTGGGACAAAGAAGTCCAGACGATTTGAAAAGACCAACAGAAGAGATGAGGTCCTTCTTATTAGCAGCAGAGACTGGTTCCGGGAAGACTTTGGCCTATCTGTTGCCGGCTATCGATGCTCTTAAGACTGCCGAAGCAGAGGATCCTGAGCTAAAGGCCTACCGTGAACGATGGGAACTCGAGAAGCAACGACAATTGGAGGGCCATTCCAAGGGCAAGCCATTCGACGAGCCGCATCCTACCATGGCTCGCCCCAAGGTTGTCGTCCTTGTGCCCACAGCGGAGCTTGCGCACCAGGTCACAAAGGTATCCAAAGCTCTGTCACACGTGGCCAAGTTCAAGACAGAACTCCTCTCTTCGGATTTGAAACCCCAGCAGATTCAGCGTAACCTCTACGGACCTAGGGGAGTTGATGTCATCGTCTCAACGCCTCATCTTCTCGCATCGATTGCCGATTCAGATCCCAATATCCTCTCCCGCGTATCTCATCTAATCGTCGACGAGGCAGACTCTCTTTTCGACCGAAGTTTTGCTCCAGTCACCACCAGCATTGTCGAACGAGCGCTACCCTCCATGAAACAGTTTGTCTGCTGTTCAGCCACGATTCCCCGCAAACTCAACAACTTCCTCGCCACCAACTACCCCAAGATGGTCCGAATCACCACACCCAACCTCCACGCTATCCCCCGACGTGTCCAGTTAGGCGTCGTTGACGTTTCTAGAGAACCCTACCGCAACAGGAAGGATCTCGCCTGTGCCGATGCTATCTACTCCATCGGCCGTGAGTCTGCCAGTCACGAGGGGCCAGTAAAGGGCGAAGTCGATGTTCGCCGCATAATGGTTTTCGTCAACGAGCGGGAAAAGACCGAGGAATTGGCGAACTACCTCAGAGGAAAGGGAATCAATGCCGAGGCTCTCCACAGAGATACACCTGAGAAGCGCCACGGCGAAGTTCTGGAAACTTTTACCTCTCCTGCGCCTCTTAGAATCCCAACCCCGTCAGTTGCCTCCAAGGCTCGATCACTGGCCAATGTGAGGGTCCTGGTCGTTACAGACTTGGCCTCAAGGGGTATTGATACCCTTGCAGTGCGTCATGTGATTCTATATGATGTGCCTCACACAACCATTGATTTTATCCACCGACTTGGTCGTGCTGGACGAATGGGTCGACGTGGTCGTGGTATTGTGCTTGTTGGTAACGACGATAGAAAGGATGTTGTCGCAGAGGTTAAGAACAGCATGTTCAGAGGACAGGCCCTGATTTAAACATCGCTATGCTGTTTCATTTTCTGCATCATGTACAATGAATGGAGTAATTGGATGAATATGTAAGATTACGAGGTTACTGGGTTGGATGAAGTCTATTTGCATAGATGGGTCAAGATTTTTATGAATATCTCCCTAGAGGAAATGTACAATATCTAAGCATTTTATGATTTATGTGCCTAATAAGACTCACGAAAATCTCAAATTTGTCGTATATAATCTGAATGATGCAGTTCAATTTAAGAGGTAAGCGGCTCTGACTAACGATGCTGATCATCAAGCTTCTGTGGGTCAAAGCGCTTGATGTTTGGTGGGCTATCGAACCTGCCCTGTACGGAATAGGTATGGCAAGGTAATGGAACCAATCCCGCTAGGTACGTACCGTCAATGTCGCGTCGCGTTTCTTTGGCGTGTTTCTCTTCCCCATTCACACAATATCATCATCATAGGTAGATTATTCGCATATTCTCATCCCACCCAAAACCCACCCCCCGGAATTTGTCTCGAGAAACTCTTCTTCAAAGTCGCAAAGAGTGTCTCGATTACCACTTCTATAAACTACCTACTTGCGACGCATATTCCAGATCTGTTACCTCAATGCCTCGAGCTAAACGTGCGCGTCGTGCACCCGCACAATCTGCCAAGTCTCATAAACGATCACCTTCACCCGATGCAAGTGACAACGAAGTTCCCCGGCCGACTCAGTCTCCCGAGAGAGGCCGTAGGAGGACGACGCGATCTTCAGGTGCTTATTCAAGTGCCATCAACGAGCAAGATGTTCCCGCGGCGAATCGGCGTCGCGACGCAGCGCTAGACAAGCTAGCCAACGAGGATCCTACTTCCACAGCCAGTAACAATGTTGAGGATGGAGATTCTGGAAGCTCAATTGAAGGTGGACGACGAGTAACAGCTACACCGACTCGAAGAAGGGACACCACTGGACTAGATTTAGCGGATAGCGTGTTTGGTGATCTCGACGATAGTTTTGGGATCGAGGACGACGATACCCGACCAGGACTGCGCTCAGCTGATGCATCCTCTCTCAACTTGAGCAACTTCAGGCGCAGACCACGCCAATCCAGCATTATTGGGCGCAACGAACCTCCCATTAGGCCCAGTAGCCGCGGCGGCAACACACCCAGTATCAGCTCGACACTTCACTTTGGTGCCTTCAAGCGGCGCGCACGAGAGCCGAGCATTTTGGGAACTGCACGAAAGCCTCGACTGGAAGAAAATGCCGCAGGACAGGAACCGGATTCAGCGAGCGAGGACGAGGACGATTTTATGCCTGAAGCCGAGTCGACACCTCTCAACAATCGACGGCGGACAAAGCCCGAGACCGAGCTGGAGATCGAGGTTCCTGCCTCTCCAGAAGTCTCCGCAGGACCGAAGCACAGGAAAAGAAAGAGTGAAGATGCGCTACCAAGTAGTGATCGGCCTGATAAGATGTCGCGAATTGAGAGAGACGCGGGCGAGGAATCAGAGGAAGAAGCGGGACCCGCACCCCAGGTGATTTCTGATGATGCAAGCGATTCTTCACTGTCAGATCTCGATTCTCCCCTAGGACCATCTCCGGTACTGCTGGACAGGCCTGTTACCCCTATCAATAACGAGGAGCTCATGGCTCTACCTGCCAGTAGTGATTCAGAAGACGTGAACTGGCCTGATATTCGTACCTTGGCTAAGCGGCGCCGAAGGCCTTCCGCCACAACACCTATTCGCGCTGATAACTTTTCAGATGTCTCTTCTCCTCCTTCTCTGACACACTCTCCCAATTATGCAGAGGCATCGAAGTCCCGAGGTCGGGCTACAACTCGACGTCAGCAACCATCACCAAAGATAACAACTGCCGACTTGACGAGTCTACTTCCAAAGCGCCATTACAAGAAGCAGCGGGACCCACTAGGACTGGAAAGCGACGAGGAGCATGACACATCCGGTATCGGGGAGGACGAGGATGAGCTATCGTATCTTGACAGCCGGGCTGCGCGCCGAAGACGGGGGGGACGATCGACCAGCCGCGGAGGCGGAAGGCGACCAGGCTCACGAGGCGGGCGCCCAACGCAGGCTCTTAAGCCCAGACAGCCGACCTCTGACAAGCAAACGGGTCGCAATGCACAGACTTACTCGCGTCGGTCATCAGACAAGGAGAATGAGAACGATGCTGGCAGCGATGAAGACGACGATGACCACGAAGCCAGCCGTTTCCAGCCACTCCCGGACGATACTTTTGAGAACGGAAGTGGTGAGAACGCAAGCACTCCATCAGCTGATGAGCTTAAGCAAGCAGCAAGGAAGTTCAAAGAGGTTGACCGGTGGGAACTTGACTTTGAGGAGGTTACGCAGAGTTCGTCTCCACTTGCACGATGAAGCACAAACGAAGTGAAGCAAAGCAAAGCAAAGCACAAAGAATGAGATGAGGGCGCTAAGTAATATGCAAGGAAAAGGGCCGAGGCGTTTAGCGGGTTGGAGCAACTGTTTTCGAGCAAAACCTTGGGAGTTACACAAAGGGAGTATGCTAGGTCAGGGTATTTTATGAAGGTTTCTGAATGATATCTGTTTCGGGCTCACATTGCATTGTACATTGGGGAGGGCAAGAATGGATCCTATCTCATAGTTGGGTCAAAAGGTGAAGTGGTCTGCGGCGGGTGTTCAGAGAGGACTCTGATGGCTTATTGTAATCAGACAACTAAATCATTGATTTGCGAGTTTCATCCCGCTCCTCACACATTGCGTAATGTGTGATATGCCTCAACTCCAGAAACGCCGTGACTTGGTGTTCATCTTTTCCTGTCCTGATTTGTTCTCATGCACTTGGGTTGAGAGCTTCTGCCCGATGCTCTACAAGCGGCAGTAGTGGAGCTAGGACGTTGGGATCTCTCAGTGCGATTGTAATGTCGTCTGGGAGTCTTCCAGACATGAGAAGTTTCTGCAGCGCTGAAGTCAGTATTGCATGATGGAAGATTAAGGTTAAATCATTTCCATAAATCTACTCACCCTCTTGACGTTCTCGTAGGTCTCTTCTTGCGCCGAGTATTCGCGAATAATCTCATCAGTCTCAAAATCGACATAGACCCTGGTGTCACGTATCCGCAGGACAACATTATCCAGGCGCATGAACAACCGACACAGCAAAAGCATGCGCTTCTCGTGCACGCGAACTTTGACGCTGAAGATGGATATGCCGTTGTCGTCCAGCTCACTCTCGTACAGCATAACTTCGTCAAAGAACAGGATGGGGTCTCGACGCTTCAGGAGCTCAATGGGGATCACCTTGTCGGTAGGCGCAAACTGCAAATCCGAGGCTTCGATGCTACCAGTATATGTCGTCGAGTAGCTCCAGTCATAGGGCTTCACAACTTCCTTTATACCCTGTGTAGTACCTTCTCGGGTGCTCTCCCAGTCTCGGGCATATGCAACCTTGAGCATGTGGCGATCTGTCTTGTCGACGGCGTCAAGCGCATCTGGAGTGTTGAAGTTCAGGGACCAGCCTGAAGGCACATGCTCAATTCCGACGACATTTTCGCCAAATATCATCTCCGGCATCGGAATGCCAATCTTTTCGGTGAGTGCATCGATGGTACCGGCTTTGGAGATGGGTAGCTTGCGGGTCGAGATGCGGAATCTGCTTTGCGAGTGTGTCGTTGTGGCCGAGGCGAGAGCCTGTGGCTTAGGGAACGGTTCGTTCGGGTCTGAGATATGGTTGCGCTGCATCTTTGGGGAGTGTGCGTCTTGATGTTTCCAATATTGAGAAGACGGAGGTGAAGATCTCAGAATCAAGAGCTGGCTGAGTTATGGATTGGAAGCTATTATGTTATTCAATGGTGGGGTTGGTGGGGTAGGAGCTAGGACAAGGTACCTTGGGCCTTACGATGGACGGGATGCGCCAGGTCCCTGAAGTTTGGTACTCAAGGTTCAGATACAGAGTAGATGTCCAATTAATAAAAGCAGTAAAAATCTTTGTTATTCTTCCAGCTCCAGACTTGTTTGTTTCGTTCATCTCGAAGTTTTCTACCCTGAGTATCTATTTTCCCCCTTCTGTATATGCTGATAACACTCTTACAGGTGCCCTACCAAGATAACTATACAGGTTAGTAGGTTAGTTGTACCTAAATGAGATTCTCCTCCACTCTGAGCTGCACTTCGTTTTATCAATCAGATATCCACAGATCCAATATCAATCCCATTGGAGTTTTGCTATTAGCTGACCAATCACGTTAGCAGCCATGACTCTCAACTCTATGCCTACCTACCTACAGAGGAATATATTCAGTGCTTCGATATCTTTGGAGACTTTCAGACAGTTCTCTACGTTAAACAGCTGGAGTCTTGTCAGTATATACTAGCCTCAAATATAGATATCAATTTCCCATAATCTTGCTGAGTATACACTTTCCAGTAATCTCAAATACTGAACCGCGAATGAGAATTGGACAGAGCAAGCGAAGGTTATATGATTAGATGCTTGCCATAAAAGTATTCGAGTCTTCCGTGATACGCTGGGCGGCAGGTACGGGAGTTTCTCATGATACTTTGTTATTTCAACTGAGACTGATAAGGGATATCCAAATCCTAATGCCACCACTGCCTTGATTACGATTTACAATGGGAAGAACTGACCTATCAAGCAGCACACGTAAACATCTGAAGTATAACTGCCTTAAAGTTGGCGAAGAACACCTGGTAACGTACATCATGACACGCACATCAAACTCTGTGATTCATCTTAACACAAGCAGTCTGTTGTCCTTTGCAACCAGTGATCGTCTGCGAGCAACACTCATCAGACAACCATCGAGAATTGCCTCCTTCGTATCAAATTTATGACAACCACAGCTTTACAGAACCCAAAACCACTTTCAATCGCTTTTGTGGTTGCTTACTCAAGTGCCACTCCAGCGATACCCAGTAAAATTTGCCAATAGCAGATTCAGGACGACATCTACTCGGAGCCCGAAGCGAGCATTGATCGCGTATTTGTACTCTTTCTATTTTCTCAAACTACCCAATTATACTAACACCTAACGGTTACACAGATCCCCAATATCAAACGCATTGTATAGCTCTACAGGACGCCCATATCGACACTCGACAGTGCACCAAGTCTGAGACCTACTGTTCCATGCACATATATCATCGAAAAGGACACAATCAGTATTTACTTTTCTGTGCAGGACTATAGGAGAGGATTCAACAGACGAGTTGAGGTTCGAGTCGAGGACGATCCGGCCACTGATAGACTTACACGCCAAGAGACCAGTTCACAAACCCCCTCCTCCCTACATCTGTCGCCCGACGTTTACCGGCGCACTCTATCATCAAAGATATATTAATTTACCAAGTACCTTCTCCGATTATTTATACAATACACGATTGAAGCACATGGAGACAAGATGGTTCTCACTACCATTTACTGGAACCGTGCTTCTTCAGATCGCTCTTCCTCGTCGACCTCTTCCGTCCGTTGGCCCGTCACTGTCAGCACAGGAGCCCGGTGTTCGTCTTTCTCTCCCAGCGCTTGCGAGCTCCTCCGGACTAGATCCCTCTCCCAGTGGCTGTCGTTTATCAGAGATGTCGGCTTCTACGAGGATAGGCACAATCTATTCCAGAGCTTGAAAGATAACAAAGTTCGCATGCAACAATTTGAAGTTCATGCTATCGATGCTCGCCTGCGATCTTGGGCTTCCGAAGTCCATATTCGGTGTCTAAATACCCACGAGTGCTACAGCGTCAGTTGCAAGCCTTGCATGTTACGGTATTTGGATGAGCACGCATCTCAGGCGGGCATAGGTGATCTAACAGATCCAACAACAAAAGTCAGAGATGCGTCTAAAAGACCAGACAACACTGATCTGGGCACCTCTAACAGCCTGTCAAACAATACCATTACTGAAGGTCGAATACGACATGTAAAGCATGAATGCCTGCGGAACTTTATGAGCGTATTCTCAACCTGTCCACCTTGCCTCATCGTGGGTCTAGTGTTTGAGCAACCCTCGAAACATGGATATGATGAGCTTCAGAAGGGTTACCTCGCTTGGCGCATGACATGGCACACATTCAAAGTCAATGCAAACCCCAGGTCTCTTGAAGGCACAAAGCCTATCTTGAAGAACATTGCCTTCAGGGGCTTACCAAAGCTGAATATGTGGGGAGACATTACAAACGATTACACCCTCTTGCTCCATGGATCTTTGACCAAAGAGGATCTCATGAACCTCTATCACCTTGAAGACCAGGCCATTAAGTACTTGATATCTCACCGTCTCGATTGGAGCAAGGAGGTCGATGTTATACAAGATTTTGCTGGTCTGAAACTGTCTGTCCTTGGTCAAGAATCCATCTCGGAATTAAGAGATATCATTCATACTGTCAACGCCGACCTCATGAGATTGGTCACCGCTGAACTCGAGCTCACGGAAACTCCCAAAATTTGGATAGAGATGAATCGAAGAACACTGTATTACTGTGCTAAACAGAATTTTAAGACTCTTAGGCAAACCCTTTGCGACAAGTATCGGCGAGACACTAACCAACATTCTGGTCGGGAGACTATGAGACATACTGGTTGATGAGTATCTGTTCGGGTCGCTAAGTTGCATGGAAACAACAGGGCTTCGTTTTCAACGGGCTACGCAATTTGTCTACATTTTTTCTCTTTGGCTCGAATGCGCTATATGGGCGCCTGGCCAGGCGTCATAAATCTCTTTACGATGATAAATCGTTCCAGGGATTCAGCTGACAGAAGCGCCGTCTGAAGAGTAAATAAACTAATGGGTCTATATTGAGACCTGCGAGCTTCACTTTCAGTCTTCAGACTACTATTCTAGCGTATATATTCAACCTGTTTGTAATATAAATCGTCTTAGACCTGCTTTATCTGAGCTAGTAATGATGTAAGTCGCTTTTTTTGTGAATAGGACTCCCTGAATTGCTCAACATCTATTTGAAGAGACTAACACAATACTAACTACTAGACTGCTATAAAGAGACAGACTTTCCATATATACTAATGCATATTTTCTTATTGCTATTTGAATAACGCTGCGAATGAAATTTCGGTATCTTCATAGGTAGTCATTTTCTATCAGCCTACCTAGGTTAAGTAAGTAAGGCAGGGTAGTCAAGGGGGTCCCCACCTACCTAGATACCCATTTAAACCTCCACTCCACCTCCAGGGCAGCCGCCTGATAAGAATCCTTATCAGTTCCGCTCCATCAACTTTTTTTCCTTCGCGAAGCCAAGCCATCCCGCCATTGAACAACATCAACAACACCATCAATCACCATCAATCACCATATCCTAACGATACAACGATACAATGCGCCCTCTCACAGAAAAGGAGACCCAGACTCTGTTCGAGAAACTGGCAAATTACACCGGTGGCTCCCTCAAGAACCTGATCGCACCCCTCGACGACTCCCCCAACCCTGATCGCTATGTCTTCCGCCTAGTTCGCGATCGTGTCTTTTACGTTCGTCTCTCAATCGCCAACCTCGCGACCTCTATTGCGCGTGATAAGCTTCTCTCTCTAGGAACTTGTCTCGGTATGTCTTTGCCTTGATAAATGTCCCAATATTCTCTAGCTAACCTTCAAATTTCACAGGCAAGTTCACAAAGTCTGGCAAGTTTCGCCTGCACATCACAGCCCTTCCCATCATCGCCGAGCACGCCCGCTACAAAGTTTGGGTCAAGGAAAACGGAACTATGCCCTTCCTATACGGCAGCAACATCGTCAAGGCGCATGTCGGTCGCTGGTCAGAGGACTGCCCGGAACACCAGGGAGTTGTTGTCTACAGCATGAACGATACACCGCTCGGATTTGGTGTCACTGCCCGCAGCACTGCTGAGGCCCGAAGATTGGATCCTACCGGTGTCACTTGTTTCAGACAGGCCGACTGTGGAGAGTACCTCCGTGACGAAGACAACTTGTTTGCGACGGGGTAGAGGGCAGTATGGTTTGCTTCGTCTGGCGTTGGGGCTATTTTAGTCATTCATTCTTTGGCGTTGAGAGTGGGGGAAAAAGAAACTTGTGGCCAAGTCAATCATGCTTGGGTTATTTTGTAGATTGGTAGATATCATCGTCGTCATCAAAGCGCTGTATATGTTGAAATGTATTCGCTTGCCCCATTTTGCCCATTTTCGAAGCCCTTTCTTTGTCTCCCTATTCCATTACCGCACCGTTTATCTCTCGAGCTGGACTAACTGGCCTGCTGTCTCTCTTAAAGAAACCGACATGCTGTCGGTGAGCGACATACTCACTATCTGCATAGCCAAGAATCTTCTCAATCTCGACGCTCTGCTTGCCCTTGATCCGCGCGATCTCAGCGGCGGCATAGTTGACCAGAGCTCGACCGACTTCTTCAGGAGTGCCCTCCCACATTTTGCCATCAGGCCCAGGGGTTGATCGCCGCTTGACTGCTACGAGACGCACCACCTCCTGTTGGGCAAAGTTACCCTCGACATCAATGACGCCAACCGGAAGCAGACCCGCCTTGCCAACAAGGGCCTTATAAGCGCCTGAGTCGATGTAGAGGGTGCCGTGAGGATGAGGAGTGTGAAGCAGCCAAAAGTGACGGTCCCTGATGGGATCGTTGGCGGGGATGAAGCGGGTGTGTAAGGGGGGCCAAGGGGCGCCATTTAAGTTGGAGAGCGTCAGAGCTGACGCTGATCGTGACAAGCCTTCAGCACGCTCGTCTGGACTGGGAGGAGTGTTCCCTTTTTGTATTGACTGTAGATACTGCACAATGTTGAGCACGTTTCCCGGGTTAGAAGACCTCGTAATGACAGTCGTGACTCCAGCGGAAGTGCCCAGCCTGGCAGCGATAATCTTAGTGCTCATGCCTCCTGTTCCAAGGGACGAACCAGCACTAGAGACTGCTTGAGAGTTAGTTTTTCGGTGAGATAAGCCCGCGATTGAAGATAGATTTTACCGTCAGCCTGTAGTGCAGCGATGTCTTCGACCACCTCGATAGGCTTAGCATCTGGGTTGGTTCTGGGGTTTTTGTCATAGAGACAGTCAACATCCGTCATCAAGAAGAGCATATCAGCGTGTATCATAGCAGCAGTGATGGCAGAGAGAGTATCATTGTCGCCAAACTTGATTTCGGAAACGGCAAGAGTGTCGTTTTCGTTAACAATAGGAATTACGCCTTGTTCCAAAAGGGCATGGAAGGTGTTTTGGGCGTTAAAGTATCTCGTTCGCTGCGACATATATTTTTAGTTCACTGTTGAAGATTTAAGACAGAAGAGTTGTACACACGTCTGCAATATCGTTTCGTGTAAGGAGGATCTGAGCAATTGGCTGCCTGAGGTGGGTGAACAGACTATCCCAGAGACTCATGAGGCGGCATTGGCCGATCGCTGCAAGAGCCTGTAGACGTTCACGTTAGTCACTTGATTATAGATGCTCAACAGAGACATTCGGTTCCAACCTGTAGCTGTGCGAGATGCTTAGGTCGCTTCTCCACGTCCATACGCCGGAGACCAACACCGATAGCGCCGGACGAAACAATGACCACCCTGTGACCATCTTTGCGAAGCTTCACAGCCGTATCAACAATGAGAGTCAGAATCGGAAGAAGTGGTTCGTGAGTCTTCTCATCGACAATGGAGCTTGTTCCTGTGATGAAGGCCGAGTGTTAGTGGGGGATGAGTCAAGCTTGGTGTTGAGCCGTAAAGTGAACTCACCAAGCTTGATGACGATGGTCAGAGACTTTGTCCCGTTGCCTCTCATGACTGCGAGGTTTAAGAAAAGGAAAACAAGTCAGTTTAATGCCGCTTTTGGGGTATGATGCAACGCCTGTAAGAAAGACTGGCACCTTCACATGGGTGTCTATACACTACGCATGTGAAGAGGCGCATATATACAAAGGTAGGTAGGTAGGTAGTATATATATGGGAACAAGTTCAACGAGACAGACAGACTTGACTCTTCTTCCACAACACAAATCAAAGAAAGACGGATGGATGAAGCAAAGAGAAGAGGGATTGAGAGAAATGCTTACATTGAAACATGCTTTCACTCGTCATTTTTCTCATGCGCCCTGGTCGCTCTCTCTGAGTGTGGAACCGAGGGTTGAACAGGATAGGTAGGATAGGATGGTATGAGATGCGATGTGAGTGGGAGTGTCAGGATGTTTGGAGCTGGAGCTGGGCAAACATTGGGCGATAGTCGAATTGATTGGACTGTGCTCCTGCGCCCTTGTTGAAGAGTTCCCCAGACCCCGATGTCGCCCGGGAAAACAGCACGAATAGGGTCCCTTGTTCGGAAAACTGGTCCAATCAGCCTCTTTACCGCCTGCCCGAATCGGGTTATCGGGTGTGTGGCAGAATTTACACTTACGGTACAGGCTCCTGAAGAGGAGAGAGGCTAAGTAAGGTAAGGTAAGGCCAACTAAATTAAAGCCTCCACTGCCTTGTGAGAAGAAGCCCAGGTCAAGAGAGGTCGATCACCTTGAGATTCTGAGTCTTACGCCGAATACCGAATTCACTCGCCGAAGCCACAACAACCCAACTTGGACTCAACTGACATAGGAAATTACATACACGCGCCTTTGCAGAATGTCATCTGACTCTACACCTCCTCCAGGTGTCCCCGCTGGAACGCCAAGTGCTTCAAATGCAGAAATCAAGAACGACCCTGCAAAAACCGGGTTTTCTCCAGAGATCTCATGGTGGATGAACTACTTCAAGATGCTCTCGGGCCAAATGACACCCGAGGGCAAATTCTTCTTCCGAGAGTACACAACGGAAATCGAGGAAGAAAAAGACTGCAAAGCTTGTGAGAGAGACCGCGACTGGCTCTTTACCTATTCACCCGTCGTTCGCTTCATGTCCGAGAAGATCCAGGCCCTCAATGGGCGAATAGACCCTTCCAATGTTCACTGCCGTCGCTGTCCCTCCTCTCTGAGGGCTGATGGCTCTGTCAACTGGCAATCTGGTGGTTTTAGCCCCAATCATGGCATCCTCATATGTGCCAACCACATCAAGAACCGAAAGCATCTCGAGGATACGCTTGCACATGAGATGGTGCATGCCTGGGACTATGTTCGATGGAAGAATGTCGACTTTATGGGTCAAAAGGACTTGAAGCACGCCGCATGCACAGAGGTGGGTTAAGGAAACAAGCCAATTGATTTCCTTACAAACAAGGATGCTAACTCATATCAAGATCCGAGCTTCAATGCTCAGTGGCGAGTGCAGATGGACAAAAGAGGCTTTTGTTCGAGGGAATTGGAGACTGACGCAGCAATTCCAGAATTGCGTCCGCAGGCGAGCCATTGATTCCGTCACGGCCAGATCCACGTGCAAGGACGACGTCCAAGCAACCAAAGTTGTCAACCAGGTTTGGGATTCTTGCTTTGCAGACACGCGGCCATTCGATGAGGTTTATCGATGATTGCTAGCAGTCTGCCCTCCATATGAAAATGTGTACGATATCTAAGACGGGCGAGAGGCGCCTTTAATGAAATGTATGATGCCTTTCTGCTGTGTACCACAATACTATCAATGATACCCTTCAACGCGCTGGAGCAATTCTTGTATTCGTTTTAATGATTGTTGGAATGACGCCACAAAAGAAAATCCCGTACTCCAACTGATGCAAACGGCCAGGTTCCGTCCTTGATTATTAGAAAATCAGTCAATCAACTACCGATGAACGCCTTTCAACCGTTATCCATTCACATTATTTGTCGTTATATCATTATTGCCCCTTCTCGCGGTTAGAAGCACGCTCACCCTTGACGCAGTGCTTGATGATCCAGGGGTGTTGCTGAATCTGCTCAAGAGGAATTCGCTTCTCAGGGTCCAACACCAACAGCTTCATCCATGTCAGTACGGCGATACAGAAATCTTTGGGGCTGCATACCTTCTTGATGAGGTCAGTAGCCTCAGGACTGACCCATGAAGGAATCGACATGTCAGCACGAGCAATCCTTCGTTGAGTCATCACTGGCGTATCCTCGAAGGGCGCTTCACCCACGAGGAACTCATACGTCAGGACGCCTAAACTCCATAGGTCAACCTTCTCGTTGTAAAAGTTGTCAGAGGTACCGGGCTTGATCATCTCAGGGGGAAGGTAGTCAAGAGTACCACACATGGTCTTCCTTCGGTTGTTAGGAGCGTGCACACTCCATCCGAAATCTGAGATTTTAATCTCACCATGGATGCCAACCAAGATATTCTCAGGCTTGATATCCCGATGGATGACATGCTTTCGATGCAGGTAGCGCAATGCCGATGCCATCTGGGCGATATACTGGGCTGCCTTCCACTCAGGGAATCGGCTCTCCTTTCGGAGGTGTTTATACAGTTCACCCTTGCCAGCGAATTCGAGAATCAAGAATACTCGCTTGCTATCGTGGAAGTGGCCGTAGAGCTGAAGAATGTTGGGGTGTCTCAGGTTGCTTTGAATCTCGATCTCTCGGCGAACCTGCTTCTCAACACGGCCTGCTTGCAATTCATTCTTGTGGAGGACCTTGAGGGCGCAGATGAAGCCTGTTGTTCTCTCTCGAGCAAGGTACACTCGTCCAAACTTGCCCTTGCCTAGAGGCCGACCAATCTCGAACTTGCCGAGGTGGAACTGCTTAGGGACGCTGATTTGCTCTGGCAGTGTGACTGGTTTCCGTTCACCTTGAGCTTCATCCGACGTCCTTGAGGAAGATGGCAGTGCTTTTCTTGTAGGCGATGGAGGCGCGTTGTTGACTTTTCGTTGAGCAGTCTGGGATGGCAGCATCACAGCGGCGTTGGTATTGCTGCTTTGCGACTGGAGGGCGACTTTGAAGAGGTTGGGTCGAGAGGCTCCATGTATACTTTGTGATGTGGTAGATGAGACCATAGTCTACCTATGTCAGTGATCAAACCATGATGGAGCGGTCACAGCAAACACACACACACCTTTGTCTTGCTGCAGAGCTTAGAGCCGTCGCCAAGGGGGTCATTCTCATCGTTGACGGACATGCGCTCGAAGCGCGCTTCAATTGTACGGGTAGCCATTATTGAGAGCAAGAGCGAGATAGGCTGTTGATGTTAGTGAAAGACGAACGAAGAGATGAAGAAAGACGATCGAGGTTTGCCTTTTTGAACGGTTCCGATGCGGTCAGTCAGGTCGCTGGCTGGGGTTAGAAACCGGCTAGTATAAACATATGGTTGCCGAGCAACTGATGCCGGGAGCGGCTAGAAATCTGGGGCGAGCTTGAGATCGAACCACCACAGAAGCTGAAGGTTATTGCACAATTGCCTATTTTATGAAGTATTCAGATCATGCAGTTACTGAGATGTATTGAGACAAGACGTTGACTGGGCTGGTGATTGCTGGTGATTGGTTTTAAGGACCGACTTCAACACCCCGATGGTGAGATCTCTCTTGTACCCTCCAAATTCCAGGCCAATTATTGCCATTTCGAGCATTTGTCAGTTCTTGCATACGTGCAAGAAGTACCCTACGACAGTCGTGAGGTAAGTACTTAGGTAGTCAAGGTTTCTTCAGCCATTGTCTCGCTCGTCGTCAATGCAACGGCTGAGCTCACATGTCTGAGGTGACGATGTATCTATCTAAAGATAGGGTCAGCGCTACCTATCTTTGCCTCCCATTCACGCAACATTGAACGAAAATTTAGTTAGACAGACGCTTTTTAGTGATGATAAACGTGGGAAAATCGGCCTATAAGAAGATATCTGTGAGTCCGTCTTGGGAGATTGAGACGACTTATAAGGGGTAAATCACCAGATACTCAACAAGCAGCACAGCTTGTTGGCACAATTGGTATCCATTATCAGAACCAATCGCTTCATCCAGTACCAAGGCGATTGATCACTCTAATTGATTTCATTAAAAAAAGGCTTCAATGCAAAATTCATCCAACGTCATGATTATCATGATCAAGCCGTGTCCTGGCACGTGCTGAGCATTGGGACAAACAGTACTCCGTAAATGGTAGAAATGGATGTGGTGGGTGGGGTTAAAGAATACGAACGATGCCAGCCAGGCTTATCCTCCCAAAACTGCTGGAGTTTAGTAGATACACCCACGATAGCAAAACTCCCTCTTTAGGGTCCCTAACCGCCCAATTGTCGAATCAGCGCCCAGCAGATGCCAGAGAAACTCACAAAATTCCCCCACCACCCACAGCTACCTTATCCATAGGTAGGTATCAAACAGCGAGACCCAGTTCAACGTCTCGAGTCTCTGGTCTGACCTAATAGCAGCCATTTTAGGCCACCTACGGAGTTGACTTTTGTGACTCACGCCCTCCTCTGTCTCTTTAACCTGACGACTTTTACAATCAGGGTGGATGAAGCCAATTCGTCCCGTATCACTATCTCCAGCCTCACTACCAACAACAGTAAAGAAAAGCTTTTCAACAGCTTTCCCTTTATCAAGGCAACTTTGTCTGTCACGTTCTGGTTCCAGGTTCCGGTTTGCGGCCTGTGCAAAACCACCCCGCACTGTCGTAGACACCCGCACTTTTGCGACCTCACGACCCCTCAACGCTTTTCAACTGCAAACGTCGCAAAAGCGCAAAAAGGACAGGATGACTTCCGCCGCGACGACTCTCAAGGGTCAGCCCCTCGACAAGGCTGTCCTCGAATCTATCCTCCGACGTCGCATGTTTTACACCCCGTCCTTCGAAATCTACGGCGGTGTTGGTGGTTTGTTCGACTATGGCCCTCCTGGCTGCGCACTGCAGGCCGGTGTCATTGATATCTGGCGCAAGCATTTCATCCTCGAGGAGGATATGCTCGAGGTTGACTGCACTGTTTTGACCCCTCACGAGGTCCTCAAGACCAGTGGCCATGTCGACAAGTTCGCCGACTGGATGTGCAAGGACCCCAAGAACGGCGAGATTCTTCGAGCCGACCACTTTGTCGAGGCCATCCTTGAGGCCCGGCTAAACGGCGACAAGGAGGCCCGTGGACAGAAGGTGGAGGACAAGGAGGAGGACCCCAAGAAGAAGAAAAAAAAGACAAAGACTGAAGCTGTGAAACTCGATGACGCCGTCGTCAAGGAGTATGAGGAGGTTCTCGCCAGAATCGACAACTACGGTGGCCCAGAGCTTGGCGAGCTCATCAAGAAGTACGATCTCAGAAACCCTGCCACTGGTGTCCAGCCCGCGGAGCCTGTCTCCTTCAACCTCATGTTTCAAACCTCCATTGGTCCCAGCAGCAACTACCCTGGCTACCTCCGCCCCGAGACTGCCCAGGGCCAGTTCCTGAACTTTGCCAAGCTCCTCGAGTTCAACCAATCTCAGATGCCTTTCGCCTCTGCCTCTATTGGCAAGTCATACCGTAACGAGATCTCCCCTCGTGCCGGCCTTCTACGAGTGCGTGAGTTCCTTATGGCCGAGATTGAGCATTTCGTCGATCCTGAGGGTGGAAAGAAGCACCACCGATTCCATGAGGTTGAAGATGTCGAGCTTGTTCTCCTTGATCGTGATACACAGCTGAGTGGCAAGACTACGACCAGAACTCTCAAGATCGGTCAGGCTGTCAAGGATGGTCTTGTTGACAACGAGACTCTGGGCTACTTCCTTGCCCGAATTCACTTGTTTTTGGAAAAGATTGGCGTGGATCTGACCAAGCTGCGATTCCGCCAGCACATGGCGAACGAGATGGCTCATTATGCCACCGACTGCTGGGATGCTGAACTCTTCACTAGCTCTGGTTGGATCGAGTGTGTCGGCTGTGCTGACCGAAGTGCCTACGACTTGAGTGTTCACGCCAAAAAGACTGGCGCCCCTCTCGTTGTCCGCGAGCAGCGCGAGACTCCTCTTGTCATTGAGGAGTGGCAAATCGACATTGAGAGGAAGAAGTTTGGTCCTCAGTTCAAGAAGGATGCCAAGACTGTCGAAACTGCTCTCTTGGCTACATCGCAAGAACAGCGAGAAAAGCTGGCCAAGGAGTTGAGCGACAACGGCAGCATCACTCTCGAAGTCGCTGGTGTTGGCGACGGCAAGGTCCAGGTTAACAAGGACTCCATTGCCATCGAGTTCCGCAAGAGGGTCGAGAACACGCGCGAGTTTGTGCCCAATGTTATCGAGCCCTCGTTCGGTATTGGCCGTATTCTCTACTCCTTGATGGAGCACAGCTTCTGGACTCGTGGCACCGAGGGTGGCGACGAAGCCCGTGGTGTAAGAACAAACCCCCTGAATATGCATGATGAATTGCTAATACTTAAAAGGTTCTATCTTTCCCTCCCACTGTGGCCCCTACCAAGGTTTTGCTTGTTCCCCTCTCCTCCAACACCCAGTTCAAGCCTCTCCTTAAGCAGCTGTCCCAACGTCTCCGCAGTGCCGGTATCTCCAGCCGTGTGGACGACTCTTCTGCCAGCATTGGTAAGCGCTACAGCCGAAACGATGAGCTCGGCACTCCTCTCGGCATTACCATCGATTTTCAGACTGTTCAAGACGGTACTGTTACCTTGCGAGATCGTGACAGCACCAACCAAGTCCGAGCGGAGCAGGAGAAGATCATTGATGCTATCAAGTCGCTTGTGAATGGCAGTAAGACCTGGTCTCAGATTGAGAATGAGCTCCCCAAGTTCGAGGGCCAGGAGGTTGAGGTTGCTCAACGATAGAGTAGAAAAGGTTAGAAGAAATGTAATATAGATGCCGTAGTGGCTGAACATTTATCAAAATGGTGAATGTCAAGGCAGGAGTTGGAATTCGTCAAGTTGAGTCTACGAATCACGAGACAAAACACTGGAATCGGGTTTCGAAAGTAAAAGGAAAGTTATATTATATCGGCTTTTTAAATTTCAGCTGATTCATGGACCATCCCCTCACCAATGGTTCTGTGGCTCTCGTTGGTCAACAGCAGGCCAAAAGAGTTCCGAGGTCTCCTGGATGCATATGATGCCAGTTATCCAGGGTTCAGATGGGAAGTCTGGCTCCCAGTGATCGGTAAGCGACGTGCAAAGGCGAGCAGTTCTTGCTCATCTACTTGGAGTTCAGTAACTTTACTTGACGTGACTTGGCACTGAGTCCAAGGGCTCAGTAATGAGTGTCTTGAGGTTGTGAAACAACTGGTATCTGACAAGGCCGCTGTTGGCTGAGGATACGAATTCTCCCTTGGCTTATTTTAAAGAAGTAAAAGTTAATATAAAAAAGTACTAGCTACAGCATTTGATCCTGAATTCAAAACTGGAGAAGCTGAGATTGGGTTGCAATGGCAGACTTTGGTTGCTGAGGAAAAGGATGATAATCTCCAATTTTAACTGTGAAGTTGGACAGGGTTCAATCATGAGAAGGGGGTTTGGTTTACTGGAGACATGACATGATGTTAATATTGTAATCAAGTGAAGCACCGCAACTACTCCGTACTGCGACTTGATAATCGACAGTGTTTACTGGGTAGCAAAGACCCGAACAGTCAGATGAGGTTGTTTTATGAGGAGTGTCATTTGGTATGGGCCTGGGCTCTGAGCAATCGGCGGCTATTTTGCGCCACGGATAGCGGAAACTTTGTATCGATAGTCTGAGAACATGTTCTTGGCATCCATGACCATCATCATCATACAGTAAGCTTGTGCGACTGGGAGCTTCGGAGATTGGTATATGACACATGATATAGGCCAAGCAGACGGAGTGTTTCGGTCTCATCTTCTACGTACTATCTACCTAGGAAAGCCACAACTAATTAAAGCGTTCCTTCTGCATTTCCTAGACGGGACCATTTTATGGGATTTTCAAAGAGTTTCTCAAGGATCCAGACGCCGATGGCCGCTAGATGAGGAATGGTGGTGCGTGGCAAATGGGCGCTTGCAACCAATAGCCATGAGACAAGCAAGCCAACAGTATTCAGAACGCTAGGTAATAAAGCTTGATAAAGACTGAGATGAGGGGCAATCATGAATTGACCAGGAGTTTTGTTTTTTTATGAACAATGTGATAAAATTTTCCAAGCTGATAAACACTTGCCGAGATCATTCATTGCCTATCCGTACAGTACTAGATAGGGCAGCTGGATACTTCACTTTGGCCAACAGCGGCCCGTGCCATGACCGCTGGTATGTGATATTGGCTCAAGATTGGGTTGGACTTATGATCAGCACAAAGAGAGGTGGGGCATTATGGGATCTTTTCAATCCCTTAAGTTTAGGTATGTACGGAGTAGCTCTCAGCAAACTGCAATTGAAGCTAATGTGAGCTGAACACCTCTGCTTGTGCGCTCGTGTCGCTACTAATCTTGTAGTCTACCTTAGTTAGGTACTTAAGGTAGTCGTCTACCGTAGGCGTCATTATGGAGAGACTCTCGATTAGAACCTCACCTCATGCACGTTGAAAGTCCCCCAGGTTCACCATCTTATCCGATGCAAGTAATTGGACCCTATCACCTTCAAGAAGCAACGGGCATGCATTGGCAATCCGGAAACCAGGGGTCAAGTTCCACTAGACGGAAGTCTTAGGTGCCTTACCTGAGGAAGAATTGGAGCCCAGCGCCCAGCCTAAGGTAGAGGAGGAAAGAAAACTCAGGACTTCGATCCTAGATGACAAAAAGACTTAGGTAACTTAGTATAAGTTTATGATAAGCTTAGTATACCTTTTGCTGAGTTTATTTTGACATCTTATATCAAGGTCTGATATTTTCTTGCTCCCTGAGGCTAAGGTAGCCCAGGTAGCTATTTAGCGACCGTGGAGGCACTGACCACACTGCCCGCCACCATCGATTCTATGAATTATACCTAAGTTACAACGAGGAGCTGGCTGCGGGCAGGTGCAACTGGAACGCCACTGGAACTTCCCCGTCACTCTTCATCTGACACTTCTGCGGCGGGAGAATATCTCAGCGCTAGGGAACTAGGGGTCATTTAATCCTCCTTCCCCACCTTTCTTCGTTTCCTCCTTCTCCTGCTCATTCTGTGCAGGTGGTCCAAACTTGGAAGGCCGCTCCCTCCCCTAAACCCACCTGGCTTTTCGATCTTATGTACCTATCCATCCAGTATTTCTTGTTCTCCCTCATAAGGTCAAACTCGCCTGTGCTTTTTACGGCTTCTGGTACTTCACCACCAGCTGCCAACAAAGTTAAACTTGCTTCTCGTCGCCGTCTTCCTCTCCGTTGCGGCTACGTGCGTTATCCATTATCCCAGCACAGTCCCGCTCGCCCACCTCCACTCCAATCTACCTACCCCGTGCTTGTCACTGACGAGCTTCCTTGTCTACCTACCTTTACTCTCAGTCTAACCCTGACCGCTGCTCCGACACGATTTTCGAATACATGACCTCTCCATCCGGTCGCTGAGAAGGCCTTTTCCTGTGCCCAAGATCAATCTTTGTTTGATCTTTGTTTGGGTGCCCTCCAACATTGTCGAAACCAGACCGCCCAGAACCCCTGTGAGCGCTCCTGAGTTGGTTACCTCCCGTCCACCGCTCGCTATTAGATCTGGGAGCCAGCAAGCGTACGACCCGCCATATAACCTACTTATATATCGATTTCAGACGGTCTTATTCTTTCTAGTCACCATCAGATAATTCTTACTGCGCTTCGCAGTTCAAGTAATTCAAGATGGCTCAAAACAGGTACGTTGCTTCTCCTTGGGTCTGTGACATGAGGGTGCGCGCCTCAGGGCAAAGAGGCGGGGTGAAAGTTCTCCCTTCTTTGAGCGACACATGCATACTGCTCCGTAAAGCCATTATCTCGGCTTGATAGATTGATGCCGTGTCAATCTTTCTTTCATTATTTCTTGACGCTGCTGGGATCTACTTTTGAAATCTGTGGTGGCGCTCTTGAAGAGGGGGTCCCTCGCTGTCAGCAACCAACAACACGAATAAGATTGCTTCTCAACTTCAGCAACTAACGATTCGCAGTATGTACTCGTCCGGCCAGTTCATGAATCCGGGCCCTGCGCCTCGGCCTCCCACCGATCGACCGCGTTTGAACCTAACGCCCAATGCCAACCTTCCAGGAAGCATGGCCAACATGGCTATTTCCCCCATCCGAAGTACTGCAACCTCGACGTACACCGGCTCAACCATCTCGCTTCCGATCGCCCGCCAACAGTCCAACAATACCGATGGTCTGGGCGGAGTCGCTGTCAAGAAGGAGGGTTGGGCGTCGGTCAAGGAGAGCAAGAATTTTATCCAACCCTGGAAGCAGAAGTACCTAATTCTCCGCAAAGAGTCGCTCGATTTTCACAAGACCGAGGGTGGTAAGGTATCGTACACACTTTACCTGAGGGATGTAGTCAACGTCGGACGAGTCGAAGCCGCCGGTACCATCTTCGAGATCAAGCGCAAACCAGATGGTTCGTCTAACAGCCCCGGCGACGACGACGGTCAAACCAAAACCCTACAAATCAAGGTAAAGAGTGACGATGACTTATATGAGTGGATCGACTTTATCTACGGCGCTTGCCCAGGCATGGGCGGAGTCAGCAACCCTACTAACTTTTCTCACGCCGTGCATGTTGGTTTTGATCCCAAGACTGGTGAATTCGTCGGTTTGCCACCGGAGTGGTCGAAGCTCCTCAACTCGTCAGCCATCACTAAAGAAGATTATGAGCGCAACCCTCAAGCTGTCTTCGAGGTTTTGGACTTTTACACCGATCTTGCCAAAAGGGCTGAGAATCCCAATCAATATCCCAGCTTGACGCCAACTCCTCCAGCCCAGAGCCAGGCCAACAAACAGCTGGGATATGGCAGTGGTGCTTCTGTGGCGCCTCCTCGACCTGCGCCGCCAGCCGCTTCTCAGCGCCCAGGTTACAACGCTTCTCCTGTCCAACCCAACCCCAATGCTCCGCGTCGCCCTGCCCGCCCTGATGAGCGTCCTGCTCAGCAGGATCAGCAGCAACAGTACCAGCAGCGCCAGCAGATGCAACAGATGTCCCCTAATTACGTCTCTCAGGATGCGCTGAGAGAGGAGCAGCGTAAGAAGCAGCTGGAGGCTCAGAGACAGCGGGAGCGTGAAATTGAGGAGCAGAACAGACGCGACCTTGAAGCCTACAACGCTTCTCTTCCCAAAACCAAGGTTCCACTTGCCCAGCAGGAAATTGGTGGTGGTTATAGCTCATCACCTTCTCCCCAGCCCAACCGCTACAATCCAACACGAGCAGCTCCACCTGCGCCAAAGGCCTCGCAACAGCAGAGCAACCTCCAGGCGCAGCGGCCTGCTCCTTCACCTCCTACCACCTCTCAGCGACCACCTCTAGCCTCTCAGCCTAGCTCCAGTACTCTACCTAGTCAGGCGCAGCGAACTCCTCGCGCCGACAATGCCGCACCTCGTTATGCCAATGGAAACCAGGCTTCACAACCTCGACAGCCGCAGCAACAGACTCAAGCATCGCGCTTACCAGCTCCCGTCAAGCCCCTGAATGTTACACCCAAGCCCAGTCAACCCCAGCAGCAGGCTGATGGCGTTAAGGCCGCCGAAGCTGCTCTAACTGCTAAGCCATCCCCTTCGGAGCGTAAGCAGGATGTCAGAATGTCTACTATGTCCGAGAGTGAGGTTATGGCCAAGCTTAAGGAAGCCGTTTCGAAGGACGACCCAAACATTTCCTATTCCAAGCAGAAGAAGATCGGACAGGGTGCATCAGGGTCTGTCTACGTTGCTAAGATTAAGGAGACAGCTGTGGGCATTGCCCGCGATATTCTGCGTGCCCAGGGCCCTCGGGCTCAGGTTGCCATCAAACAAATGGACCTCGCTCACCAACCTAGGAAGGAGCTTATTGTGAACGAAATCATGGTTATGAAAGACAGCCGGCACCGCAACATTGTTAACTTCTTGGATGCTTTCCTGCGCAACAACAACGCAGAGCTCTGGGTCGTTATGGAATTCATGGAGGGAGGTGCTCTCACTGACGTGATTGACAACAACCCGTCCATCTCTGAGGAGCAAATCTCGACTATTTGCCACGAGGTATGTCCATTGGCTCTTCCACACTGTAATTGCTGACACCCATAGACTTGCCGCGGATTGCAGCACTTGCATTCGCAGAATATTATTCACCGTGATATCAAGAGTGATAATGTTCTACTCGACGCTCGTGGAAACGTGAAAATCAGTAAGCCGATCACCAGTAACATGAACAAGTCCACGATGCTGACATGTCTGTAGCCGATTTTGGTTTCTGCGCCAAGCTTACGGAGACAAAGTCCAAGCGAGCCACCATGGTGGGAACCCCCTATTGGATGGCCCCCGAGGTTGTCAAGCAGAAGGAATACGGTCCCAAGGTCGATATCTGGTCTTTGGGTATCATGGCGATTGAGATGATAGAGTCCGAGCCGCCATATCTTAACGAGGAACCTCTCAAGGCTCTCTACCTCATCGCAACAAATGGAACTCCTCGGCTCAAGAAGCCTGAGAAACTGAGCAAAGAACTGAAGGCATTCTTGTCTGTCTGCCTGTGCGTGGACGTCAAGAGCCGTGCCTCTGCTGATGAGCTCCTGGCTCATGACTTTTTGCGTCATGGCTGCCCATTGGCTAGCTTGTCAGATCTTCTTGCTTTCAAGAAGCACGCCAAATAAGAGGACGCACACGAGACATACGTGAGGAGAGGGCGCCCATGTTGCAGCCCGACATTTTGAATGAGGTACAGAAGCAAGGCGATGCATATATTCCCCCACAGATCAGATGGTGTTTTTCTCTCTTGGCGTTTACGGGCGAAAGTTCTTTGGTACCTCGCACTTGGCAAAGACACTGCGTATGTGCGGATGTCTCTACACCTACTTGGCGGCATTTAGCCACATTGTCCAAGAAGTCTCCCTCCGCGGTATCGATGATGATGACATGCGATGAACGCTCGGACAAATACCCAATGTACTAGGAGTCGGGTGGCATGTGGGACTGGATGAAACCTTTTTTTTTTCTTAAAGAAAAGACTGAACATGGGAAGACTGTCTGCCCTGGCCATGACACAACAGTGACATTTTGAGCGCAATTGGGAACTATCAGGCGCAGAAGAGTCACTTTGAAAGAGCATAATCAAAGGGCAACGTATATAGAGAAAATATGAAATCGAGTGACAGCAATGCATATCCTGGATTTCTCTAAACGAGTCTTCATCTGATGTAGTTATTGAATCTGTTCTTTGTACAGAAATCTGGATATTTTCCAGGAGGGGATGATCTTTACAACATATGGATATTTCTAACACATCCGGGTCAACTGCTCCCTTGCGCTTGAAATCATGACTCCTGACGGCGCCGTGTATCAAAATCTTGAGCGAAGAAGACAGTCAACGACTATACCGAGGTTGGACAATTTCTAAAATAGTGCCCGGGGATTGCGGGCCGCTATCTGAGACATGGCCCAGAACCAGCAACGAAACTTGAACAGGGAGTGTTGGTGATAGCTCTGGAAACACCACTGATAAAGGTGGGGGGAAGGTAAGAGTTGTGTTTCGAGATACTCATGATAACCCCTGAGCTACCACTTTGTGGGTGTTATGTACGGGTAGGGAGTCGTAAAAACAGGGGGTTACAGTAAGGCTTGTTTCATCAAGAGGCTAATAGATCCTCCGACGACAAGGTGCAGAGTCACGATTGGCTCTGCTGTTAACAGGGGGCTGAAAGGGAGATGGAGAGGTGTCATCAGTGCAGCCAATCGGAGTGTGCTTCTGCAAGAGCATGAAAATTAAGAATAAGAAAACACGTCGAATTATGAGAATGTCGAGTAGTAACTATAGAGTTGAGATAGAGGGCGGATGGCGGATCATACCGAGAAGGCAATATTCGAGTCGGTGCTGAAAGCTACGAGTGAGTTGAGAGCACTAAGTCGTGGAATCTCAAAGCCGAGTGACAAGCAGCAGAGTAACAACCCTTCAAGTATTGGAGAAGCTAGTTTTTGCTGGTCGTGAAAGGTTGTAAGGCAGAATAGGAAATACCTAACTTGATACCACATAAAACCTATGTGGTACCTATTGTCAAGTATAGTACAAGTTGACGGGACTGACAGGACTGACATACAAACTACTAAGATAACCTTACCTACCTGTAGTAAAGAGAGAGAGAAAGAAATGGCTTGCTTGGCAGCCAGCCCCTTAAACCCCTCGCTACTACTTCATTGACTTCCAAGACGACACTGGAGATACCCCATTTCAGCTCTTCCGCGGTATAACTTCGACTAGAGGATGTATTTGGCAGAGTTCCCGATGCACAATGCCGTAAATGCTCGGATGCTTGCCGACTTCTGGATATGGATATCCATGGATGGATGGATGTGGAGAAACAAAGGCACAAACAGAACAGAACATATTTGATAAACAGAACAAAGTAAGTAGAGCTGGGGACAGCAGTTGAGAGGCGGATACAGGTACAAAGTTGAAGATATCCTGGCGAGCTTAGGTAGTTTCAACCTGAAAGCTTACAGGTCGCTTATTGGTATAGGAGACTCAAACTGAGTCCCGACGAAACATCCATGGATATGGAGATGTTCTAAAAATGTTCATTGTGGGGGGCCATGTTAGAATTTACCGGCAACTACACAGGTAGATAGTATGGTCCTCACCTGGAGGAGACAAAAGCTTAGGGCCTCTGTCCTAGGTCAGTGATAAAAAGACTTGGGCAAGTTTAGCATGCCTTATACACAGGTAGCTCAATAGATCTCTGGACCACCTAGTGGTAGTTATTTCTGGCACCTTGGCAGAAAGCCGGACGTTTTTGCTGCCCGCCAGGAAAATCTGGAAAAGAGATTAGGAATAGTTGCAACTCATGCCTCGAATTGTTTATTATAGCTCAAAGTCAATGGTAGGTGGTCAGCCAACCCGTCAGAAACAAATAGGAGATGGCATTAGGTTTCATACATGAACCCGTCTACGCGGGTAGCCCTCCGGCATCTTGAACCATCAGATCTTGGCTGAATCAATGGGCAGGCTCATCAGCTAACAGACACCGCTGGGTATCGAATGTAAGGGCCTTGGACAGTGGGCGAGTTGGTATTCATAGGTAACAATTGAGTGAACGAACAGCCGCGGAACTGAGCCAAAATCGCTGCAATACCTACTAATATATATGACGAAGCTGGACGCGTATACAGTCCTCGGGCTGACAAGAATGCCACAGCCTGGTTGTAAGAAACTTTGTTTCTGTAACTAATAATGATCGGAACACGTCGAGTTATCTGTTTCTTTGGGGGCGCTTCGCTTGAGCTTCCAGCCCACTATAAAAAGCGTCTTCTAAAGCAAAATCTGACGGAACGGTGGCTTCTCCCGCCCTCTCCAACGTTCTTGCCTGGCTAACTAGGGGGTGAAAGAAGACATAAGTATCTAGATATCAATTGCAGTGACAGAAATCCTTAACCAGCTCCAGTGCGGTATAGATGGGCTTCGGGCTGTTTATTTATTGTATCCTCATTCCAGGCCTCAAGTCTGTTTGCACCCCAGCTAGCAGTTGGCAGGGCAGGGCAAGAAGTGGCCTTGGTCAGGTAGTAGTTTAGCGGGCAAGTCCATGTCCAGCCATGGAGGTAGTGGAGGTACGGGCAGGTACCAGTACAGTGGAGTGCTCTGTAGGTACTCCCGTCCCGTCCGCAGGTACCTACCTAAGGTAGGGACAGCACCTTCCAAGGCCTTTCCTTCCCGCTCACCTCCTCGCACATCGCACATCACATATCACACAGCCCTCCTTCTTCGACTCCTCCTCCTTCTTCCTTCCTCACCCCCCGTTTGTGCCCCATTCCCCATAATCGCGCGCTCGTCTCGTCTGCTTCTCCAGGCCCAGTCAAAAAATCTTCCTTTTTTTTGTACTTCTTCAATGAGGCCTGTATATTGATCATATCTTTGTTTGTGCCCTCCTGCCCTCCTGCCCTCCGCCCGAAATAGTCTCCTTATTACATTCCCTTGTCTTTTTTTTGTGCCCTCTCTCAAGCCGCGGGCTCGGACGACGCTGGACGACCTTTGTCCAAATCCATATCCACACCTAAATCCACCTCAATTGCATCTTCGTCCGAGCAGCAGTTTGCTTTGCTTGCCCTAGTCCCCTCGGTCTCTTCAGCTATAGAATAACGACCCTGCTCTCGGCTCAGACAGGCCTCCTCCAATTCGCACGAGCATCCTTTGTAATACCGGCGGTTCCTGGATTTTCTCTTGTTCGCATCGCGCTCCTTAAATCCAGTCCCCCGTTTCTGTCGAATACGCTCGAATACCCTCCGACGCTTCCACGTTGTCGTCTTCCTCGTCCATCGTTCCGAGGTCGTCGAAAACACAGCTACTAGACTGTTCTCGCCCGGCGACTTTCTACTTCAGGGGTCGTCTTTTTTGCCGTTAGAAACGTCTAAACGTTGATTCCTTCGGCGATTTATCAATTCCCGCCGCTGAGAAATAATAATCAACTATCCGGCCCGACACTTGCTTGTGTCACCGTCTCATGAGGTCGGCTAGATAATCGATAATGTCAACTTCTAGATCCGAACACTTGGCTCTCGGCTACGCCTCTCAGTCTGGCAGTCAACCTCGTTCTGGTTCCCCATCCGCCAGCAATTCCCCTATCGATCCTCTTCCGCCTTCTCGTTCCCCATTCGGCTTGTCTGGTAGTCTCAACCCTTCAAGTAAGATGGCGGGCAACTCGCGATCTGGGGCTGGTTCTCCGTCGCACGAACTCCCTGGTTCAAGCCGTCTATTCTCCAAGAGGTTCGTCTGCACCCAAACTGTGTTTCCTTACTCTTCCCCACCCTGGGATACCGACCTTTCCTAGGTTTCAACCCGATGCTCTTCTTACTCATCTGTTGATGGCGCCGACACTGACTGGTCCCACCCTACAGAGCTCGCGAGATCCAGGCCCAAGAAGGAGTACCTGGTATGCCGGGAAGCCTTTGGGGCGGCCCCCCTACGAGCGGCAATTCCACGCCACTACGTGAGAATATTCCCGAGTCCCCAACCGATGGTTTCCCGGACTTTGCCCAGCTTCCTACGCCGGATTCGATGCCTCAGACAAGGCGCGCTCGAGCCGGGACGGTGCCGTCTCGATTCTCTCCTGGCGGTGCAGGTAACGGCATGATCGGTATTCCTGGCCTAGTTGCCAAGACGAACAGGCCCACGCCAACTCAGAGCCCTTTCAAGTCGCCCTCTCCCAATCTTGATGTACAGGAGAATAGTTCCAGTAACTCAACCTTGCTCTCCCGACTCCGTGCCGGTTCCATGCCTCAGAGGAGTCAGTTTGCACCAATTCCTGGAACCAGCTCGCCATTCGGTCCCTCTATCTTCAGCAGCTGGAATCCTACAGGTGTGGGACGCGAGCGAGCGTCCACTTTGGCTAGCATTGCCAGTGTCGGCTCTAACGGTCCTAGCTCGCCAGCTCAATCTCAATTCTCAAAAGAAGGAGGTGGGGAGTCCGATGTTCATATGAGAACCTTGGACTATCTTGGCCTTGCAGAGACCCCACAGCCTCCCCGAGCACAGCTTGCTACTCCTTACCTTGCCAATCTCGACTTCACGAAGCAAGCAAGCCGTTTCCGATCTTACTCGGTCAATAACAAGGACAAATATGCCGATGACGAAGATGATTACGACACTGAAATGCCCCTCGACCCCCAGTATGTAGCAGCTCTGCAAGATCAGCTGGCCGCTACCAACGCTGCAATTCATAACCACAATCTTGCTGTTCAGGCTTTTGCCAACCAGGCGAATCGCCCTCGTGCGCGTACCGCCGGCGTCTTGGACACTCCTGGAAGTCGACTTCTGAGAACATACATGTCCGGCAACTCCAACCTGTCTAACCCTGTTGCCCCTGCTGAGATTCGACTGCAAGATGAGAAGGATTACGAGGATCTTCCTCAGGCCGTTGCTGGGGTCAACCTCGGCAGATCCAGCAGCCGTAACGCTGGTCTCCTCAGTGCTGACGAGCAAGGTCTTGAGGGTCCTACCAGCGCACTCTGGCTCGGTAGCATTCCCACATCCACGACCACTTCCACATTGATTGAGATGTTCAAGTCTCACGGCCCTATCTTGTCAGCTCGTGTCCTCACTCACAAGAATTGCGGGTTCGTCAATTTTGAGAGGGTGGAAAGCGCCATCTCTGCCAAGGCAAGCATGAACAGCAAGGAAATTTTTCCCGGTGCTGGTCCCATACGCATCAACTTCGCCAAGCCTCCATCTGCTTCCAACACTCCCGGTCACGACGGAGTCTTCCCCTCCCCTAGCCCTGACCCATTTGCGAAGGGACAAGATAACGTCCAGGGAACGAACGCCAGTCCCCCTGCGGGCGATACTACCCCTGCCATTCCCACCACAAACGCAACCCCTAAGGCTCCTGCTCTCCGTGATATGACCGCTGATATTCTCGATATTGTCAAACAATTTGGCGCGTCTGAAGAGGATAGATTCAGAATCTCTCGTAACCTGCAGTCGGCCATTCAGTTCAACTCATTTGTTGAGGAAATCCCGCCTATCCGTGAGCCTGCTCACACTCGTGTTCACGATGCACCCAAGCTTCGGGATATCCGCAAGCGAATTGATAACCAGAGCTTGTCTCAGGCTGAAATTGAGAATATCGCTGTGGACATGCTTCCGGAGATTGCCGAGCTCTCGTCCGACTATCTTGGTAACACCGTGGTACAGAAGCTTTTTGAGCACTGTTCCGATCAACTCCGCGATGCCATGCTGTCCGAGATTGCGCCTCACATGGCCGAGATTGGGGTGCACAAAAATGGTACTTGGGCGGCCCAGAAAATCATTGATGTCTGCAAGACCCCTGCGCAGATGTCTTTGATTGTTGAACACATCCGCCCCTACACTATTCCTCTTTTCCTGGACCAATACGGCAACTATGTTCTCCAAGGCTGTCTCAAGTTTGGTGCTCCCTACAATGATTTCATCTTTGAGACTATGCTTGCCCGCATGTGGGAGATTTCACAGGGCCGGTACGGTGCTCGTGCTATGAGAGCATGCCTCGAGAGCCACCACTCCACCAAGGACCAACAGCGAATGCTCGCTGCTGCCATTGCCCTGAACAGCGTGCAGTTGGCAACCAACGCTAATGGTGCACTACTCTTGACCTGGTTCCTTGACACCTGCACTTTTCCTCAACGTCGCACAGTTCTCTCGCCCCAGCTAGTGCCTTATCTGGTTCATCTCTGCACCCACAAGGTCGCCTATCTCACAGTGCTCAAGGTCATCAACCAGAAGGCAGAGGCGGATGCACGTGATGCCATCCTTCAAGCTTTGTTCTTCACGCCTAATGACCAAGTACTTGAAGCCATTCTTAAGGACCACCAATGCGGTGCTACACTGATCTTCAAGGTTCTTACCACACCCTTCTTCGACGAGTCTATCCGCAACCAGGTTGTTGAAAATGTTAAGAATGTTCTTCTGCGAATCAAGGCCCAACCCAACCAAGGTTACAAGCGCCTGATGGACGAGGTTGGCCTGTCGACTCGCAGCACCGGTAACAACCGTGATGCTAGTACACATGCTGAGCAACGCCAACGTCCATCCTCGCGACAGGCAAACTCGAATGGCCATCATCCCAACTCTGCGCACTCTAATAAGCCTTTCTATAACCCCATGAACCAATCAACTAACCCTCCTGGATTTGATATGCCCTATGGCGGCCAGAGAAACGAGCCTGCTGATGGCGGCGTTTCCGCATTCCCTCAGTTCAACCAGAGCATGATGTATAACGCACCCGGAGGCCCAATGCCTGCCAACTTGCAACAAATGCAGTACCAGCAGATGATGAATCGAGGGCCGCCACCCATGAATTTCAACTATCCTCCTATGCAGGCTGGTTATGGTGGCTTCAATGGTCCCAATCCATCTGTCGACCAGTACCGCCAACAGAACATTCCGAATGGAAGTCCTATCCAACCGCCTGTTTCACAGATGCCCCAGATGCCCGCTGGCCAGACTCCATTCGCACCCCCAGGATTTGGTATGGGAATGGGCAACTATGGTTATGGTAGTATGGGAGGCATGCCCAACATGGGATACATGCAGCAACAGGAGCAGGGTAACCCTCGACGAGGCCGCGTAAGACAACCTCAGTCACGCAATGGGCAACAAAGGAGAGGGGGCTAATCAACTATTTTCAGAGATGATCAAGTCAACCGCAGTTCGCGCACCGCTTCGGGTGGCCGACACCATATTCGATTTGGGGTTTGTTCTCGTTTTTCAAATCATTTCTAGCATGCAGCCATTGGGGACCTGGAGCGGCGTTTGAGGAATGGCTACGGGTGCTCATTTCAAAGATGACCGTGTTTGTCATAGTGACTCGTCCAAGGCTGATGTTTTTCGCCCGTCACTTGGATGTCTTGTCCTCTTGTTTCGATACCTACCTCCCTTCTACTTCTTGCGGAGCTCGTCTCAGGCCGGTCTTGGAAGTTTTGCAAGAGATAGAGGAGAGGCAGGGTCACTTCTACGACTGAACGAACCTGGAAAACCTGAAAAACTCTAAACAGAATAAAACACTACGATTCTTGTTCAAAACGGCAGTTAGGTCTAGGTCTGTTGTCACTGTTGAGCCATTGGTGGCTCCGTCTGTGATGAGTCCTTTTTATAGGTCTGGCCCAGCCCGACGTCAGCGTTTGATGATAGACACGATGGTAGGCTTGGGGGGGGTTGTTTGAGGCATTAAGGACGATGCCAGGATTTCATCTTGCAACCCTTGGGTGGGAGTGGCTCACCTTCCAAGCCATGCCTCCTACAGGTTTGTTGTATATTAAAACTAAAAGATTTGCCAGAGCCTCCTGACGTATCTACGTCTTTGAGCTTTTTACGACTTAGCAATTGATGTTTTTATGGAGTTTCTGTGGTGCACAACTGGGATCGAAGATGTCTAGACTTGCGGTACGTAATGATATTGGCATCGGGTGTACCCCGAAAATATGAGCAGACTTAAGGGACAGACTTTTCTGACATTTTGTACCATATCACGTTTCGTCGCGGGATGGCCAATCTTGAGATGATGAAGAATCATATCTCGTCTTCTGTCTCATGTTTCTCTCATATTGACAAATACTTCTATCGCACCAGCCTCTGAATCCGTCCCGGGTGGCTGGATCGATCAATATCGCTTTTTCTCCTCGTCAACTCTCAACTATGATACAAACAAAGAGTAGTTAGCGCAGCGCTAGTTCACCTCGATCTCGAAACATCGTGTGTCTACTAGCTGCTACTAATGTCATGTCCACCATCAACATAGGTAATCAGGGGTGGTTTCGTGCGTAATATAGAAATTGGAAAGAAAGAAACAAAGGGGGGGGGTGAGGTAATGGCACCGCTCAGACGATGCTTGAGCTTTTTGTGATGCTCAGAGGCGGGGAGGTCGTGTGTGTTTCAGTTGCCTTTGGGTTACGGTCCCCTTCAGACGAGATGGAAATAACAAACGCGGAATTGATGGAGACAAAGAGTATCTAGATCGTCTCTATAACCATGGTTCGTGATTCAAATAGCGAAGCCCTCCAAACTCCGGCGATCCATAATCAAAAAGGTCGCGCGAAAAGACAGCACTTCAGATAGTGGTTGCGTGATGCTACGCTGGGCGCTTGCATAGATACATGCAGAGGTTGAAGAAATCCGTACAAAGGTCCTGCTTGATTCCTCCGATAATGAATTAGGATAGGGAAAAGACTATGGTAGATTCGAGCAGAGAACCGATCTTATCGCAATTACTCTTTGTGAATGTTAGGTAGAAACTGAAGAGTGAGAGTGAGAGTGAGAGAGCTGTGGTTGTTCAGTCGAGATCCATAGAGCCTTCAGCGTGGTCAATGGTAGAAGGGGGCGTGGGCTCCGTAACAGGATGTGCCGTAACCTTGTCGAGTGGCTCAGCAATGGCTGAGTCTTGGGGGGAAAGGATGCTCGGTATGACATCCTGGTCTTGCATGGTGGCGGAAATACCAACAGGCTTTGGCTCGCCAAGCAGATGTCTAATGCGAGCCCCCATGGAATCCATCTGATTTAGAAGGACGCGCAGACTAAGCTTGTCGCTCTCTGTCAAATGACCAGTAGATAAATTACTGGCATCTGCCTTAGCCATGAGTGACAAAACACCGGTATCAGCTGTCTCCTGTTGATTGATTGATCGTCAGTAAGGTGACACGTGTGATGCGGGAATTTCGATGCGACAACTTACCACAAGGGCCGTGATGAGTTGCTCAACGCCGTCCGACTTGCGCTCCTTGAGACTGGTCAGGGTCAATGCTAACTGCATTTCATCGACAGTCCGCTGTAACTCAGAACCCGCAAGAGGTCGACTTCGGCGGCTTCCAGTTGTTGGAATATACGACACACATCTGGATTCTTCATGGCGAGGGCCATAGCCAGCGTGTTGACGACGTAGCCTGGACGGACATTAGAAAGTTGAGTATGCAAAAACGAGTGATGGACCTACTGCTCAATAAAATCAAGGACAATCCCCTTTGCTGGTAGTTTGTAGGCTCGACCGAACGAGTCAGGATCCGGCCAGCCGGAGTTGTTCGCGGGCTCAGGCTCATCTTCCCAGTCAATTTCAATGTACCCGTTGTTCTTGGTACCTCGTGTGAGAGCTGGTACGATGGTCTGCGATCCTTTGATCTTGCGAAAACGGTGAGCAGGTGCCAATGAGCGGACCTCGGCCATTATTTCCTCTGGATGTAGAGGGCATCGCCAGGTCTTGAGGACAGGCGGGACAGCGAGTGGAGGGTCTAAGCAGTCAATGTGCCAGTAGAAGGGACAAATGCTACAAGGAATGATGGCTCGAACATCTGTGGCAGGCTTCTGACAGCCGTGGCAGATCACAGCCTGTCCTTCGTCGCGCTGCTTGAAAAAGTCCGGCAACTCTTCGTAGCCATTCTTCCTCCTGTGCCCTTGTCAGCATGTCTAGAATTGAAGTTGCTATTGGGAATATCACTCACTTGGTCGTTTTGGTGGTGGTGACTTCTTCGTACTCGCCATAGGCACCGGCCTTGACGCCTTCAAAGCGGGTCTGCAATTTTTTAGGGAGGCTGAATGCGCGAGGAATGCTCTTCTCCAGGTTGATGAGGGCAGCGGCAAACACACCCTTGTACGGGGGCATACGCGATGGGTATCGCTTGTATAGGCACTCATTGCAAAACCACTCGTCGGGAAGATGGTCCGAGGGTATCATGCCCACACATTCAAAGTGGAATGACCGTGGGCATCCATCGCAGCAGACAACGTCGCCAGCGGCGCCGCAGGCAGAGCAATCTTCGTCGTTGTCCGACACCTGGAGAAAGGGGGTAGAGTTAGCCAAACGCGAGCCATGCTAAGTATACTCAATTCAGCCTGTGCAATTCGATACGATACGACACGCTGCGCTACGCGTTTCAACACGTCCCTGGCTCTCTCTGGTCACCGGCTCCTGGTTGCTGATTCAACTGCACTGCTGGGGGCTGGCTCGGAAAAGCGGATCTTCGGGGGCCACCAGAAATTACCCCGTACAGTAGTGAGTGGTAGGCCATCTTGGCCTTAGCCCGGCAAGACGAGGCACAAGGTACAGAGTCGCAAAATTGGCCACCAGCTGGTGAATTTCCCAGCAAAGTCCATGATGTTGACGACCCAATCTTGGTGATCAAGTCTAGGGCGGGTGTCGCGAATTTGCACAGCATGAATGAATGAGCACAAAACAAAACGAAAAAATACATACCTGATCTTTGGCTACGCCGTTGGTTGCTAGGGCTTCTCCTTGTGGCCGAGGGACACCAGCAGCTGTTCCTCCTCTCTTCTTGACAGGGCTAGAAATCATATATAGTTAGCATGATCCGACCAAATCAGAATAATGATGATCAAAACGAGGGAGTCACGGCGCAGTCATCCCGGGCAAAACCTTGAGGCTGATGATAAAACAAGCAAAGAGTCAAAAACATGGCATGAATGATCTCACACGCACATCCATGAGTCTCATCCAAAGGTGGAAGCAGATAGAGCGATATGCAGATGACAACAGTGGTGAATTTTGTGATGCACGCCAAGTAGCTGGTGATGAAGATGATGATTGGGATGTAAACTTACGATGACTTGATACGAAGGCCAGTTCTCGGCTTCTTTGGGGGGCGTAGCGTGGGCGTCGCAGCCCGTGATCCTCCGGCTGAGCTGTCCTCACGCTGGAAAGACCACGCAACAGGGGACACGGCAGAGTCAATCTCATCGTGAGGTCTCTTGCTCGCCGACCGCGTGGATCTCGTCGTTCCCGCTGAAGCAGAGCCTACGGCGGCGATGGATTGACGCGTCTTCCTCGTCGATTTTGCAGGAGTTGTGAAGGGGTCCTCCTCTTCGTCTCCCCCTCGGATAGAACTCTCAGTCGCCGTGACACTGTTGGCAAACTTTTGCGCATCGCGTCTCCGATCCCAGAAGGAGTCGTCGTTATCATGGCCAGCGTCATCAGTCGAGAATGGAGCTGGAGCCAGGGCAGATGATCCCTTGTTCTTTGCTGTCTTTGATTTTGTAGGCAGGTTTGGGAAGATTTGGCCGGCAGAAACCCTTCCTGGCATACTGGTGTCGGCGCTCACGCTGATGGTCGCACTTGCGGGTGCATCAGTGGGTTTGAGTTTGATGCCTTTGGTGATGTCTGAGGTGGACAGTGTGGGAGCTGAGGGTGATGGCTGCTTAGTAGCAGCAGGCTTGGTGGTCTTGGGCTTGGCTTTACTGCTGGCACCTCCCTTGGAGGCGAGTGATTTGCGGCGGGTGGTGATTGGCCGAGATTTTGGCGCATCACTGGAGTCGGGCCCAGCTGGCCCAGGGCGACTGGTGCCAGTGCCTGTTCGACGGACAGGGCTTGGGCTGCCCATTATGGCCTCAGGCGACGAGAGGCTGAGGGCCGATGAGAGAGAGGAATCACTGGATGCTGAGTCTCGTCTGTTTCGCTTGCGCGAGGGTGTTTGGGGTAGGTTACTTGAAGACATTTTCCGTGGCGTGTTGCGGGTCGAGTGAGAGTGGGCGTGAGTCTGAGTATGGGGATGGGTATTACTATGATGGGAAGAAGAGTGAGCGCGAGAGTGAGATGTCTTTGCCCTCTTGGTAGCTCGAGCTGAATGTCGATGAGCGTTTTTCACTTGCTCTGCTTCCTCCGAGTCGAGAATATGCACCTCGTCTTCAGTCTCGACCTCTACAACCTCCACCACCTCTTTCACCTGATTGTGATGCAGGAGTTTGCCGTACGGCGCGGCCTTGGGTTTGTGAGGAGTGAATCTGCTGTTGGTCGTTGGAGGGATGAAATAGTAGCAGCCTTGGTTGTCCTTCTTGCCCTCTCGCTTCTTCTTCTGCATCTCTCTGGAAAACTTTTGCATCGTAGCCTCATCTGCCGTTTGCGTGAATACCTCCTCGATCATGGCAACGAACCGCGGGTCGCTTGATTTTTCGTCGTAGAGGGTCCGCAGAGCCCAAGCAGTCGGATATCGATAGTGCCTTAGGGCTTCGTCCACTGCAGCCTCGACGACCTTGTCCGTGAATTCTTTGTCTTCAGGTTCTACAGGTTCAGCTGCATGAATCGTCGCCTCTGCTGTGATTGCCCCTGCTGCCTCCAGCTCCTCATCCTCCTCGAGCTCCTTGAAAGACTTGGCTCGTTCCGCCGACTTTGCAGTCTTCTTCGGCTCCCTCTCCGACTCTCTGCGCTCCTTTGTCTCCTTTACTGTGGGCTTAGTCACGATGGAGCTTCTGCGACCGGCAGAGGAGCGTCGCGACCGTCTTCCTAGAGATGTGCGTCCTGATTGTCGTCTCTTTGGTCGACTCGGATCGTAGTCTTCGTCGTTCTCGTCGTCGGCAGCAGCTGCTGCGTCTTTGAGAACAATAGATACTCTCCGTGGCGGTGTAGGGGGTAGAGCCACAGGTGGAGGGGAAGAGTCTGCCGCTCTCGCCGTAATCGCAACATCCGCCTCCGCCTCCGCATCCGCATCCGCATCCACGTCCACATCCACGTCCACATCCACGTCCACATCCACCACTGGGTCGCTGGAGCTCGTCTGCGCTACATTTTTGGCAGCACCTCCCCCTGAGGGCCGCAATATAATCCTCTTTACTCCTGAATTGGTCTCCGGTCCCGTCTTCTTGGGTTTGGGCAGACTTCCCAGGGGCGCCATGTTCTCAACAACCCCATATCGAACCAACCCATCGTCCTCGAAGCTCGCTTTGCTCTGCACGGTCGGCTCTAGCCAGCGCTGCATGAAAGCTCTTGAACCCTCGGTTGCCCCCTTAGACGCGTCGAGTACTCCATTCCATTTGGTATTCTGTGATTGCGCGGGACTAGAGTAACGAGATCGTGTAGTTCTGGTATTTGACGAGATCATTGTGCCGGCCTCTGGCATGCCTGACCTGGTAATGGTGGTGGTGGTCTGTTGTGTGTGTGCCTCTCTCTGCGTGTGCCAGTTGCCGCGGGACGGGGCAGCGCACCTCTCTAGGCCAGCTAAAAGGTTGCTCAGTTAGCAGTGTTCTTGAAATAAAATGCACAAAAGGGGGGGCGGTTCAGGTGTTTTAATACTTTTATCTTGGGAAGCAGCATGAATTACTGCAATAATATCGCGTCTTTCCAAGGTCGTGAACGCGGAATGATGATGTTGAAGAGAGAGTGGGTGGGTAGCAGGTTGAGACTCGGCTTTTGCTGTGCTATGGTCAACGCCCTGCCTGCCTCTTCGCCTCGACAGGTCAGTCCTTAAAAAAAAAAGACCCCAGACCCAGTGTCAGTCAGTGTCAGTGCATGCATGCATGCACCGGAGCTGACGGCGCGGGTCGGACAGACAAGGGACCAGGGGGGGGAGGCGACCCAGGGATAACGGGGAGAGAGTGTTCCTGACCTGTAGAGTCGATTTTTTTCCTTATCTGTTTTTCTTTTCTCTTTCAGCCTCTTATTCAATAATTTATAAGTGACAGTTAAAGTACAAACCGCGGATTAGGTACTAGGTAGCTGCTACCTAACTTTCGTGAACCAGGAAGGGACTGGATGGGATGGAAGTGGCTCTGCATGCTTCATGTGTCTAGGTAGGTCCTCCACTAAGATACCTTACTTTTCAGTGACTCCCTCCCTGGCTTTTAGTACTCATTTACATTGGATGTGCTCATCTTCCCGAGTTCGCCTCCTTTCCTACTTTTTACTTCATTATCTTTCTTTCTTTCTTTCATCCTTTCCATTGATGTTAATTTCTCTACGCAGTTCCACATAGGTAGAGCTCTGTGCCTTACCCATGGTAAAATAGCTTGGGCTTCCAGGCAATAAAGCCCAGGTTAATAGAGCTCTCCTCCCTCGCACCCAGCAACCAGCCACCCACACTCACTCCCTAACCCATCCACTAAGTAGCTCACGCTCAATATGCTACTGAGTGCAGCTGGAGCCTGATAGCTCATACATTCTCAATCATTTCATGTCCAACTCTTGTTTTGTTTTGTTTTGTTTTCTTGTCTGTATGTGTAATAACACTCGAGAGTAGCGTCACTCATCATGTTGTTTGTATGAATGGATAAATAGGGGCTGGCTTGGCTCACCTCCATATCTGCAGCTAACAGTGCGACGGGTATATGATGCCGTATGTCAACAGTAATAGACATCAAATTGGGATGGCACTGTTGGTACTGTGTTTCAACGACGACTCAACCGGGTCATCCCTTATCTGCAAGTCCCGGCACTCAAGGCAGCCACATCACCAATAACTGGACGACTGTCTGACCTCTCCTCTCCGCACTTTGCTACCATATATCATCATAAACCATATGCTGTCAGGGGGTCTGCTCCATCAGCGGGCATGACAAAGAGTGGTTCACGCTCACTCAGCACTTTGGTATTCAGCTCCAGCGCAGAAACATATGTGCGCGCGCAGTATCGTGGGTTCTCCCTAATTTGCATTCTCAGTCATATTGCCTCTCGCTCGCTAACCAGCTTTGTCAGTCTTATCGCTATTGTGCCCAGCCTGCCTTGGTATGCCTCAACGATTCAATCAGTTCGGTTGAACTCTTGCAAACATGCATCACATAGACAGAATTCCAAGGTTGATCAGTTTCAGACTGTGTTAGACTTATATATATCTTTCTGGTCATGCCAGACCACCTGGCCAACACGGTGGGTTTCGCTTTTCGAGATTCCAATCATGCATATTGACCATCCAACTGCCCACTCTGTTCGATGGAAGTGTTTTTATCCGCACAGCTCGTCCAACGGTAGAGATGCTTGTGAGCCTGAATGTTGGGTTTGCATCCTGTTTGACATGATTCTTTTTTGCATATCCTCGGGTTCTTTCATCAATTGTTCAGCAACTCTCCAGCTTGTCCGTCTTATCTTGTCGTTTTCATTTACTCTTCATCGTCCTCCTTCTTGGCGGTCTTCTTCTTAGGTTTGCTCTTCTTCTTGCCGGTGTTTCTGGCCAGGGGCTGCTCCAGGATCTTGAGGACCTCCTCATCCTCAATCTTCTTGTCGGACTCATACTTCTCGAGGTCCAGAGGAGGTGGGCCACCAAGCTTGGTAATACCGTTCTTGGTAATGGCTGCATGTCGTGTCAGTATCAACTCTCGAACTGGTCAACCTCTCGATGTGCGACTTACCAAGGGTTGTGAGATATCGAGCAACAGGGGAGTTGTCCTTGTCACCTACTAGCTCATATTGGCGGAATACGTTGCCTCGGACACACTCAACGACACCAGACTTGGCATCACGCTCGTCTTCAAGCTGTCGCAAGCTGAAGGGGAAGATGCCGAACTTCTTCTGGACCTCGTTGAGGATCTTTCGTGAGGTGGGTCGCTTAAGACCGTAGGTCTGGTTGGTGCGGCGGTGGAGGGTAGCACGCTGATCAAGACCCTTCACCTTGCCCGAGCCCAGACTGACGCCGGTCTCGACACCCCATACCTCACCAACCTCAGGAACGCCCTCGCCCTTGGTGCCCTCGGCGGGGGCAAGGACAATCTTCTTGCTACCCTCAATCTCGTTGTGGTCGAACAACCAAGAGGTGGTGCTCTCGACGAGGTTAACTTCGTAGGCCTTGGTGACCTTTTCCAGGAGGCTGGTGATCTTGGCCTGTGTGGGGGCCTTCTGAGAGGAAGCCTTGGCCTTCTCCTCCTCGCTGCCCTGGGTGAGGAGACCAGGGGGGATCATCAGTCGCAGGAGAAGCTCGTTGACATAGTAGTTGGCGAGAACCAGGTCAGCGGTGCGACCGGTGATCTTGTCGCCTGCCTTGTCCTCTGGGGTGGCAATCACGGTGTCACAGACAATGGAACCGAAGCCATCGATCTGGGCGCCTAGTTGGATCTTGATAGCCTCACCATCCTTGATCTCGGTGTTGGCCTCAGCCTCATCGGAGGTGAGAGGAGTATAGGGAGTGACGTAGGACGAGGGGGATACGGTAGTGGGGTGGGAGAAACCTTTTAAGTGGTGTCAGCTTCAACAATGTCCACAGACCAAGCTTTGCGTGTGTGACGACGAACCCTTGTTGATCTTCTTTCCTCGGTAAACTTTGGCAACCTCTTCTTCGATCAACTTGTCACCCTGCTGGCAGATGTCGACGATCTTGGCGCCAGGGACGACGAGCTTGGAGACCTCAGCAAGAACCTTCTCGGAGATCTGAGCGGCGGTCTTGTACTTGGTAAGGGTATCTGGGTTGGCCAGAGAGTAGTCTGTGTGGTTATGTCAGCACAATAGAGCTCAATGCGACGAAATTGGTATGCCCGTGTGAGGCCATCGCGGGGTACTGATGACGAGGGCATTCGCAGTAAATGTTGTTATGGTGGCGGGGCAGTGAGGAGCAACGAGGGGCAGCAACAGTCAGTCGTGTGCCTCCGACGGGACAGCCGCCCAGTGCACGGCAGAGCTACAAAGGAGCTCTGAGATCCTACATGGAATGGAAGGGAAGGGATTGGATGGGACAGCTAATTGGGGCTTTTTCCAGGGGGGAACTCACCGATTTCCTTGGTCTCGGACGACATGATGGGCAATACTTGTTGACTCGTTGGGTTTAAAAAGGTGAAGGAAGAACTGCAAATGCAAATGCCAGGGAAGAGTGGATGAAAGCTTGAGCAAGTCAAGTCAGGTCGGGTCAGTCGCACGCGCACACAAGAATCAGAATCCAATCCAATACGAATAGCGCCCAGTGTGGAATGGGGACTTGGAAGTGGGGTTTGAGCTGGGAGGGTTTCGACAACAGGGTTTGGTTTGGTTTGGTTTGTTCTACCTAAGGTATTTGGTGGAGGGTAGAGCCTGAAGAGGCAGTATTTTATTTTTTTATTTTTATTTTATTACCTACTACACCTACTATCCACCGTATTCGGCATCGGGTATTTGCATAGGTACCTGTATATTGTCATGGTTTGTTGTGACTCTCCCCGACGAGTCGTTGTATACATATTTGGCCTCTTGTTGGCCCAGCTCATGCCATCGATGACTCGACTGTGGACTAGTATCAGCGAATAAATATCCATGCAGTGTGGGCGTATTTGTGTGCGCAAGCAGCCGCCACATGCTTGCAGAAAGACATGGACGTGAGGAATCACTGATGGTCCAAGCCATTGGTAGATCATTTTCTCGACGAAATTCACTCGGTAAACGGTTTCTCTGATATGGGAGCCTGGGCATATGCTGTGTTTCCCCACTTGTTCACTTTCTCACGTTATGGCCACCTTTTTTGCGACACAATTCATTTATTTAACAACTCAGGCAGTCTTGGTAATGAGGGGCCAGGAACACATGCAACAAATCATGACTTCATCCAGCCCTGGGCTATTTCTATATTAGGTACCTACCTACCTTAGGCTGTCGGCTACTCCCATCCGTCGTCAGCCTCTGTGGGCTACCTACCCTAAAGTTCCCAGGTCCCACGCCCAGTAACCAATTCTCGAATTTGGTTTGCTGTTCTCGGGCGATTTATTAGGAGCACTTGTGCAGCATAACTTGTTAACTTAGATTCAATATATGTACATTTCACGTGCAAGCTGTTTGGCTTCAGCCGTTATAAGTCGTATATCATCAACATCAACATCACAACCTTAAGCTTAAAAGCTTGTCAATGACCTTATGTGACAAGGTTCACAACCAGTCAAGAAGATAAAGATCATTGGTAATCATAAACCATCCTAATATACCAAACATCGAGCTTAATCACATAGCTCAGTAGTTACGGTAATATGCTGCAGGTAATCTTGCCTCGTCATTTAATAGAATATTCAGGATCAGTCGTTCTTTGGGACTCTAGACTGCGAACTCTATAGTAACATGGGGTATCCCAAGACATATCAGAGATAAAGAAAAACCAGACAGACTATGCGTAATGGGAATAAGGAGTAATAAGTAGGTAGGTACGACAAGAAAGCACGCAGAAGACATCATCTCAACGACGAGCAACTCCATGTCAGGTACCTCAACTTACCGAATTACAAGCCACACCTAGATACAGACACAGGTGGCGCAGCCGAGTCTAGATACATCAATTCGGAGGGGAAATTACGTCGACAGAATGTACAGCTACATCCAGCCACAGGACGCCCTGGCTGATCAAACTCCCGTCCTGGTCGCAGCGTGGCAGACATCCTCACATCCCCCAGCCTGCACCAGCATTGGCAACCTTAGTAACTAACTGAACTTAACAAATCGTCAAGCCTTGTCGCCTCGCGCCTTTTAACCTTTAGCCTTTCACCCAACAACGCCGATTCCACCGGCCAAGGACAACGCTCAGATAAGATATCCAACTATCCACCGCATACTGAACACAAAAAGTTGTAAACTCTCTCTTGTTTCTTTTCTAACGCGGCAGTTCCGCTGCGCCGCGACCCGCGACCGCGATCCGCGCCCCCGTTGCCGTCTGAACATGGCCGCTCAGCCCTCCGCGTCAACGTCTTCGGCGCCGGCCACGGGCTCGGCTGCCACAGGCGCAGACAAGGATGTGTCCTCCTCGAACTCCCCTAGTAATATGCCGGTGCGCACGAAGGAGTCCTTCGATAAACTCATGGTCGAGCGGTACATCACCCGCGATGCCATCGCCGCCGCGGCGCTCGGCGGTCAGCTCGACCAGACACGCAGGATAATGAGCGACACGCGCGACAAGATCCAAGAATACCGCCAGGTCCGCACCGAGTATCGTCAATGGTTCCCCTCGTCGAGGCTCTACGGCGAGGGCTACAATGGCTTCGCCAATGGATACACAGAGAACCAAGGACCCTCACGAATCATCTATCCCTCCCAGAAGCCCCGACCTGGCCAACGAACGACGCCACCCTTCAAGTACAAGCGCAAGGATATGCTGAAGCAGGCCGAGCAGCACGAGGAGCTGGTCCCGTTGCGTTTAGAGGTAGAGTGGGATAAGATCAAGCTGCGCGATACTTTTACCTGGAATTTGCACGAGAGGCTTCTCCAGGTCGAATTGTTCGCCGCGCAACTTGTTGAAGATATGGGTCTAAAGCCCCCCGCATCTCAGCCGGTATACGAGCAGGTTGTGCATCAAATGCGGGAGCAGCTCAATGACTTTTACCCGCTGGTATATTCAGAAGATGATGCGCTTGACCCCGAGCTCCCCTATTCAGCATACAAAAACGACGAGATGCGAATCCTCGTCAAGCTGAATATTACGATTGGCCAGCATACCCTTGTTGACCAGTTCGAATGGGAAATCAATAACCCGTCAAACTCGCCAGAGGACTTTGCTGCCAACATGGCTCGGGATCTGTCCCTATCTGGCGAATTTACAACCGCCATCGCACACTGTATTCGAGAGCAGACGCAACTCTTTACCAGAAGTCTATACAGCGTTGGCCATCCGTTCGATGGTCGACCAGTCGAAGACCCTGATCTCGTCGGCGCATTCCTCCAGACACCTCTGCCCACTGTCTTCCGACCGCAGCAGCAGGCCAAGGAATATGCACCATATCTCTACGAACTCAGCGAAGCAGATCTGGAGCGGAACGAGACGATATTCTCCCGTGAGCAGCGTCGCCAGAAGCGATCGATCAACAGAAGAGGAGGTCCCCAGCTGCCCGATCTCAGAGAACGGCAAAGAACCATTCGAACGTTGGTCGTCTCTTCTGTTTTGCCCGGGGCTGCAGCTACCATCGACGAGAGTAGACTCTACAAACGGGCTGCTGGCCCCAGGGCGAAGCGCGTTGTACGTGACGGAGAGATCTCAGATTCAGATGATAGCGACGATTCAGCTCCTGATTCACCCGCCCCCTCACAAATCACGGGTGGTACTGCTCGAACACGAGGTATGCGCGGTGCTGCATCTGCAGCTCAGCAAAGAATGGCCAACCTCGGCCGGTCTGAAACCCCTGAATCGAGTGCCATCACACATCACCACGAGACTAGGACCTCCCGCCGGTTCAGAGAGGAAACAGAGGAGCCGTTGCAGTTGATCGTGACACTCAAGCTGTCCCGCGACAAGCTGAGGCGGTTGATGAACCGCGACTACTCAGACTTGAGGCCGCCATCTCAGACACCAGTGTCCTTCCCACGAGCACCCAGCGCCTCCACTCCCTCAAGATCCATGCCACCGCCACCTTCGACCCCGTCCAGCGCTATGCCTCACGCTTCAGCAACTCCATCCTCGTCCCTTCCGCCAGGTCAACTTGGCCGGCTACCGGCCCCTCCGACAGTTCCTGGACAGTCTTCTCACATGCCATCAGTAGGTCACCAAGCCTTTGAATAATACGCACATCGACAGTGGTACTGACTGCAATGCTTTTCCAGCCCCCGGCCCCGGAATGGCTTGTCAATGCCCTCAAGGATTTAGAGAAGACCTATAACCGTGGCGACAGGTTCGAGGCCACGATGAAGTACTCCTTTCTGCACCCCGTGACAGAACTACCTATCCAAGGCCAGCCTCTGCCCGAAGGTGTTAAATATGCCTGGCTGCCGCGTATCCGCTGTCTGGACTGTACAACTAAGCTCTATACACCTGGCCCAGATATGACGGTTAAGAAGTTTGAGACCCATCTCGATTTTTCAGGGCACAAGAATGCTGTTGCTAAGCGTGTGGCGAGGGAGGCCAATCCTTGAGTTTCCGATTTATTATTATGCGGGCGCTTCTCAAGCAGCATGTGAAACAGAGGTTTCGCCACTGTACGTATACCTTACTACCCGGCCTTGTTGTCTTGGGCCACATCTTGCTCGATGACAAAAGGGGCGTTCTTGGTTCTTTTCAAATTTACTTGGCCTCGGGATTTTCAGTTTCAAAGACAGAGAGTTAGTGACTGGTGGATTTTCATCATTGTTTTGTACATAAAGCCTTGAGTTCTGTGAGCACAGAAGGGAATGACGGGGTCATGAGGAACCGACGAAACGAACAGCTGTCTCCCCCTCTTCAGGTTGGTCTACTATTCATTTTGGAGTCTACGGGAGAACTGGGCGCTGTACAACTGGGCTAGGACATGGAGTGAATTATCAATATCAGAGCGTTTGCTTACATGTTTCTCATGCTTGACATGTATAGCTATGACTGGCCTTTTAGGTACATACAACATGAAAGGTCACTCTTGACTTGTAAATCGAGATTGAAATGTCATGAAAACGAAATGCTATTGCTCGAGTCCCGTATGAGAGGGTATACGACAAGACAATTACCCACAAACCAAAGACTCCCTTCCCTGTATGATAGAAGTCAAATGGACTTCCCGAATCTCATCAGCTTTGTCACCACTCTTGTATCTATATAAGAGAGAAAGATCAGACCCAACAATAACAGAAGAGGCATGATTTCAAAATATTGGCATCCTGTAATCCCAACCATGGTACTTGGCCCCTTGATTACTCGTCAGCATCAATTTCCATATCATCTGTGCCCTTGCCTCGTCGTGACCTCGTCGACCTTGTTGGTCGTTTTACCCCTGCAAGAACACTGGCCTTGACAGCTGGCTTAGACGCACCCCTGCTCTTCAGTGCTGGAGTTGCGTTTCTTCCGTTGAATCGGGCTTCTTCGGGCTTATCCGCTTCCGGTTCTGGAGGCTCGTCGTTGTCCGATGCCTTATTACTATCGTCATTTTCATCTTCCTCTGGGGGAGCATCCGAAAGCTCTGATTCATCGTCGCCTGAACTGGCCTCGCCACCTTCACTATCATTTTCTGGATATTCCCAGTCGGCCACGCCCTCCAGCATCTCCTCCTCGTCTTCTTCGTCTTCTCGCTCTGTATAGACAGACACCTTATGAGCTCTACCACTGCGACGACGTTCTGAAGGCGGTGGTGTGTCTTTGACTGGCTTGGGTTTCCTAGGTTTCGAGACCTTTTTGGGCTTGTTGTCACGCTTCTCTCGGATGACTGTCTTGATTTGAGTTCTCGCCCTCTTTGCTGGAGGATCCTGCTTTTCTCCTGTTGATTTTCGTTTCTATGATCAATCATTAGAAGTAATCTTCATAGTGACTAAGAAGCACAAACCTTCTTGCGATCGGCAGCTTTGAGCATTTCGTCCAACTTCTCGTCCAGCTCTTCTGGCATATATTGCTTCTGCGCAATCTCATGGGCAACGCTACTCGACGGCAAGCTTTGCACGAGACCGCTTGGCAGGCCGACATTGCCTGAATAAGCCTGGAAAACCCAGTTCTTCCTCTCTTGCCACTTGCGTGTGACTGCCATTGCGATATCAGCCAGCACATATATCCGCTCGCTAGCCTCGGGGTTCAGTGCATCGCGCGTTTGCTTGACACGCTCAGCGTACTTGTAGATCAATGAAATGTTCTCTTCTGTCGCACAAGTATTAAGATAAAAAACGAAATAGTTGGCGAAATCAGTCAGGTCATCAACGTCAGAGCTGTAGTCAGGATGATGAGCCAGTAGAGGAATGAAACGGCTAATCATGGCCTCGAGTACGTGAGTCTTGTTTTGAGCAAAGAGTCGGGCTCTGGATCTCAACCAGGTTTCTACCCGGCTTTTGAGTTCTGCTGCTGGCTCGAAAGCAGCCAAGAAGAGCATTGTGTAAAATCTTGCCCGTAATCTTCCCTGAGTGATGTAGCTTTGTAATTTCTCCATGAAATGACGACGAACCTCAAGTTCTGTGTCTTGCACGAGCTCTGCAAGCTTGTTGAAGCTAGCGGGATCAAACTCGTCATCGTACTTTTTGACAGTACATAGTTTCAGAATTAGAAGTCCAGCAAGAAGCCTGAGTCGTTTTTTGTGAGCCAATGGAGTATCCTTGACTTTGCAAAACTCTCCTTCTTGTACCACAAATTCTTTCAGGAGTTTAAAGACCAGTTTCACTCGAGTCAGGGAGTCATCGTCGTCCTGATTGGCGAGCGCTTGATTGACCAGCGTCTTCATGGCAAGACATTTCGCTTGTAGTTCCTCATTCATGTCCTCATCCTCGACCCAGGAAACCTCAGGGTTCTTGTCATCGGTACGTACTTGACGTAGAATTTGCTTGATCGTCAGGTCGTTGATTGTCTCATCAAAGTCTAGAGTGACTGTTGGTGCTAGGCGTTCAAGCTGGCTGACTGCAGCCAATCTCGTCAAGAAATGCGGCGAGCCATACTTGAAGTCCTTCATGATTCTTTGCAGAAGAGCAGTGGCAGTAACTTTACTCTTGTCATCGTTCTTAGCAAGCAGAATATTGACTGCATACTTGGCACTCCTGGCAGGAACACCGCATAAGGCGTAATCCATAAGAATCTGGATGAACTTCTTGTCATAGGTAATTTCCTGGGGATATCTTTTAGAATAGGACGAGTATGCCTTGAGAATATCCACCACGGCGGGCTCGTTAGGCTGGCTGCCTGACGGTGCTTGGCTGATGATCTCCTTTCTGAGATTGTCCGAATGAGCCTTGAAAAGCGCAGGATTCCGCTGTGATATATCATTTAAGATCTCATGGGCAACTGTAGAGAATCCAGCTTTGTCATTCTTGGAGTAGTCCATAATCGTAGCCAAGTGACTCCGATTGTACATCAAAGAGCCGGCCCGGTAAATTAGAGGGATGAGGGTATCCAAACAGCTCGCTGACCCTGGGTTACTTTGGACCTTGGCAATCAACTCCTTAATGGCTCTTCGAACATGTAGATATTCGGTATCGGATGCAATAATAAACTTGAGAAGCTGGTAACAACGGCGATCGTTGAGTTTCGCGAACTTCTGGAGATCGCTACGGACCTTGAGCGGATCCGGGAAAAACGCACCGAACCACTGGAAGGTCTTGCTCAAGGCGGCTTTGACCTTTTCCTCGTTCGCATTGATCACTCCCCCGTTATAGGCTTCACATTGTTGAATGAACACTTCAACTCCCTTGGCAACCTGGGGCTGACGGGCCTGCATAATGAAAAAAGCCCTCTTGGCCGACGCATCCAGTGACTTAAGCAACAATAGGATCCTCTCTGCGCGAATCTTGTCCTGATCCGCCTGGCTATTGGCCATCTGCGACTGAGAGGCCGACTTTGATTTTGCGCCCTTAATGAAGGGATACTTCAAAGGAACCAAACACTCGAACATTACCCGTTCAAGAAGAATGATGAGATCCTCATCGCCGATATACCACACACTGAGGATACGGGAAGGCACACCACCTAAGCAGGATATGACAGCCTCTTGCCCATCAGCAATCTCCCCAGTACCAACTGACCACAACTTTGCCAGTAGAACCATGGCTTCAACACGTACGGCAGGCTTCTTATCACGAGATCGATCCGCTAAACTGGCAAATATTGAGCCAGTCTTCTCTACACCTCCGAGAGCTCCAAGTTTCAGAACGATATCGCGGAAGTCGAACAGCTCGACTGCCTGCACCGCAGCCAGCCGAACTTTCTCTTCGCTGTCATTGAGCTTTTCGTAGAGTGCCTTGATGAGCTCATTCTCCTCCTCACGGCTAAGACCAATGCCCCCTGCAGACGTGGCCAATATATAACCGGCAGCAGAGATCCAAGCCGCACGAATGATGGTGGCCTTGTCGTTCTTTCTCCCAACGAAGTTGCGATAGGCGGCATGATGTGTTTGAGCAAAAGACTGAGGAGAGTAAGGTTTTGTCAAGACGTTCTCGACGGCTGGGGGTGGAGTATCGTCCAGTAATTTTATGGGAGGATAAGCCGCTGGTTCCAACGAAGGAGGAGGTGGTGGTCCCGCTGCACCAATGCCTGAAACCATATCGCCAATCGTCTCTGTGGCGATTTGACGAAGATGCACATTGTCGGCTGAAAGCTCAGCATCGAGCTGCGGTACCACGTTGGAAAGAACTGTCGGGGCGGCTCGCCACAGTTCGCGAATGAGTAGATGGGCTTGACGGAGACTCCTCAGATCTGCCTCTGATGGGCCAAGAGTCCCGTCTTCATCATCAGAATCACCCGGATGTCGCTGCACATTGGATTTCGTAGCGAAGCCGGAAGCGTTAAGGATAACGTCACTGAAGTATTGACTTACGTAACGTGCCATTTTGTCGGAACATCCATTGCATATATTTTTCGCCATCACATATGCTGGTGGTTCTTCCTTGAGAAGAAGAGTGGATTGATTCCCGTTCTGCCCTTTATGTCGATTTCCACCAGGAGGAGCAGCTCTCAGAAACTGACTGATAATCGCGTCGACAACAGAAGCTGACACACTCTCGGCCTCGTCAATCAACTGCATTAGCATTTCTGTCAGGTGAATCTCAACATCTTTGGCGACCTGTTCCTCAGACGCTGCCTTAGAACCAGATGCCGATACTCCGTCAAATGTGCTGTTGAAGAGTCTTAATAGTAGATCGTCAGCATTTGAGATTTGGTGGAGGAGTAAAATACTTTTGACTTCCGTAAGAGATGCCAAAACGTATTTGTGCTGGCTGTCATATGGATTTGTGGGATCGTGCAGAGCCGGCAGGATATCCTTGATGAACAAGGTGAATATCATCTGGAGCTTGTTAGCATGGTGCAGATACAGATGGAGAATCGTGCCAAACACACTTTGATCTGGTCGTCGGTAAAAGGAGCGTCGGGAACGAAGAGCCGAAGAATGTCGACTAAGCAGCATGCTGTGTATGCCTTGACACCGCCATCCTTGTGCTGAAGTAGGTTACGGTGTCCCAATTGTTTGGCCACATGCCTGATGGAGTCCAGGTCGGCGGCGCCTTGATCGAGATCGGAAAGCTCCTTGGATAATTTGTCGAGTCGTTTTATCAGAGTGCTCGTAGGAATTGGCTTGGCGGGTTTCCAGGAAATTTCTTCGTCGAAAGTCAAGCTGCGTTGCTCGCCCTCCTCCTCCTCATTCTCCGAGTCATGGTCGCGCTCTTCGTGCCGTTCTTCTTCTTGGTCTTGCTCGTCTTCCCGCTCAACAACTTCCTCCTCCTCCGCCACATGAGCAGGCTTCTCGACGCGCCGACGACGCGCCATCATGCGCTATACAAAAACCGCCGATTGAATGCTTCTTTTGAAGTAGCTGGAGGGCCTAGGAGCGAACCCAACAATAATGCTTCGGCAGACGGTGTGTTGTGACTATTTGGGCTGGGATACGAAATTTGGGGTGCGTAATTGTCCTAACACCGCATCGCATGCGCTTGCTGTAGCAAAGACCTGAACGCTGCAATACCACCACCGTTGGAGGTAGCGCCAGTATGGTAATCTCAGAGCGATGGAGTTAGTTAACGTAAAGACAGCAAAGTTTCAAGGGCGACGATAAATTGAAGGTCAGACACGTAGTAAGAGAGATGTTCTCGTGATAAGCGGAGGCGTGTTCCGTGCGCGCGACGCGACCTTACTTTTGGTTTTGGACGTAGCCACTCCACTTCCACTTCCACTTCGATGGGGGACGGATGTTGGGTGGGTGGGTAGGTAAGTAGCCAAGCAGCATGAACAGGAGCTTCCTTGACCAAGCTACCACCTTGAGGTAGGAAAGCTACTAAGTTCAGAAAGCCAAGCTACCTACCTTAGTACCTTAGGTATCTATACCTAATTGAGTCACTACCTTAACAGCCCGGGAAGTTGCCCCACCAATAGGATATGCCCTTGATGTTTATGCTTCTACTGAGCTCATGCTTACTTACCAGGTACATAAAACTCCAACCTCAAGTCTCTTTTTGAACACAATTGCACGACTATTGAACCCCCTTTCGACAATCTGGCACGTCATTGTTGGTCTATGTACTGACTGAGACGGGGATTTGGCTCCGATCTGGCTCCGATCTGGAACTTTACACTGAGACACTAATTTGTTCCTCTCATGATCACTCTATTCATGTCCTTTACTAGAATGCCCCCTGTCTTGGAGATAGATACAGGTTAAAGTAACCAAATAAAGCCTTCATTGTGAGCTACCACAGTTTTTCCATATGGTCGTGGCTCCTAATCGGGGATTATGTCGCCCACGGCGTCTGACAGTTAAGCGTCGTTCGGGAATCGTGAGAGATACCATATTCAAGCATAGGTAGCTTCTGAATATATGTACCTTTAACTGCCTACCTACCCAATAGGTAATGGAACTCCACGTTGATAATTGACGTCAATGTGGATGATCCATGGACAGAGAGATGCCAAGTTCTCAAGTGAACGGCTCCCAAGTGAGAGTTGAGAGATAGCAACATCACGAGCACTACCTTTTCTGTATTACCTTGTCATCACATATTTATCTTCGTATCTAGAAGCTCATTAATTAACAGATGATTCAAATTGGCTGGCTCTGCTGGTACGTACATGCACGGCATTGGATACAAGTGTTGCGAACACGGTGATACCTCGAATCGTTGCAACAGAGCCGTTTATGTACGACCATGGTATGTTTGCTTCATTTCACCGTGAGGCGAATTTGACACACAGAGCCTCCATTGTGAGGTTTCATGCTAGAAAGTTCCCTTGCGGTTTCGGCCTGGAGCAATTCAGGATAGATGTCTGTTGCACAAGTTTGGCCGCATCGTTTGCCGTATGTCGAATCATTTTGCTACCACGTAAGTGGCAGCCCACGGGATAATCAACTTGTACTCGCCTATGAAAGGGGATCTTCCGTGGATGGAAATGGAAGATAGTGTTGCGTGGGTTATCTCCACTGCCCGTAGTGCTTTGGTGGCAAGCTGTTGAGTACAAGTTGAGCCGTTACCCCTTTAGAAGAAGAATGCGACCTCTCTTCCTTTCCTCTTATTTCATGCCTCTTCCCTCTTTAAAACAGGCTGGTCTTTTTAGTCACCTTTCCATTGGAAGATCTATTCAACTCCCATCTGACACTCGACTAACGGCGGAAACAAGGCAACTGAAATCGCCTTAGTTCAATATTCTCCGTTCTTCAAGATTTATGATCGCTGCTTCACCTTGAAACTCCATTCTCCCAAGGTAGGTGCTAGTAGACAGGATGTTGAGAGCTATTGCAAGCGTTAAGTCTGCCACTGGCTGCCAGCTGCCAGCTACCAACCAGCCAGCAGAGCAATATGCGGCCCTGCTCTTGCTTGGTGCCATGATGAATCACTGCCTCTCCTGCTCTGTTTATTGATTTTGCCTTCTCTCGCCGCCAAGGAACCTCCTTCCAGCCCTACTTCTTTCCTTGAATCACTCGACAGGCCGTCCGCTCCTTTCCCTCTGCCACCCTCACTACATCTTCCTCTTCTCGTCCCTCGTTTCTACTCTACTCCTCCATCTTCCAAACTTCGTTACTCCAACGTCGTCTAACATAATTTGTCTTTCCAACCAGAAAAGGCCTTATTCTATCCACTCAACCGGTATGTATTTGTTATTTCATTCTCTATTCTTTTACTACTTATAGCACTGTCCTTCACTTGGTCTCGGGTGTCAGGTGCTGCATCGCTCTCATCACGAACTGCGCTCGTGTCCTTTTGTTTACCTGGCGAATAGCTTGCTAATCTCACTAGCAGTCACTTTGATTATCCAGTATTACTCACTATCAGTTTTGATCCAAGTACGTCCACAGGTGTTTTCCAGTACTCCCCAAGGCTGATTCCATCTCCAGTGGCGGACTTGATGGATTCCGAGAAGGGCTCTGGCCAAACTCCTCAAATGTCCGGGGGTGGCAAGCAGAAGAGATCTCTATTCTTTGTCAAGCTGTTTGTTGCTTTTCTGATTATCATATGTACAATTCCCGTCATGTTTGGCATGGGTGTTGTTGGCGCAGTCTATGGTATGTTTTTGGAACTTGCTGTTTCCACGGCTTGCGATAAACTGACCAAGTAATAGCCAACTTAAAGTTCTTCCAGGATCGGGAAAGCGGCACTGACGATTTTCGTTCAAGTGATCAGGTGCACAACATTGCTCGCCATCTCGAGAGCACCGGTGGTTCATACCCAATCTCGTATGTCCCCGACTCCCAGGTACTTTTATGATGCCCGAGAAGCCACTGACCCCTAGGAAATAGGACTAAGACGGCTCTATCTACAATCTATGGTGTCAGCTACACCTCGAATGCTGATGTGGTCACCGAGGTTGCAACCGTTACTGGAACCCGCTATGTCACTGTGCCTGGTGAAGCACTGTCTGTTTCTGTCACCACACGGGAGAGCACTATCGAATACTGTGAGGTTCAGATCGTTACCATGACCGAGAGCTACACGGTCACTGTACCTAACGACAAGGTCTCCCAGGCCTCCTCGGGTGATGCTGTTGGAGCCACCGTGACCGGCAACCCAGAGACTGTGACCGAGAACGAAACTGATTTCTCTCTCACCAGTGGTCCATCCGATGCCATCGTCACCGGTAACCCACAGACTGTGACTGAGAGCAAAACCGACTTTTCTCTCACTGTTGGTTCATCTGATGCCCTCATCAGCTCCAGTCCTGAGACCACCACGAATACTTTCGAGGTATCCTCGCCCCTCCCCAAACCGCACACAACTATTACCATTCAAAGTCTCTATCCACCTCGGGAAGGTCTGAGCACTGTCACTCAGTACACCACTATTGAGAAGACCATCACAGCTCCCGACTCATTCATCACTGTCACTTTGACTAGCAAATGCCCAGAATGTTCACCCACCGTGTCCGTTTCTCCTACCAGTAGCACCACAACGACTGTTTACGAAACTGCTGGTTTGCCCCCGACCTCTACAACAACTATCATGGTTCCGCCTCCTGCCTACCCACCTTACCCAACCGCCAACAATACCTTACTGCCGGGTCCATCCGGTAGCGTTACTGTTTTGCCTACTGTGCCTACTCCGACTCCTGTTGTCGTCTCAGGAGGCACCAAAAAGCCCGAGCCTCGTGGGTGGGGAGGTACCAGCGGGACCACCAATCTTAGCTGCACCGTTATGCTGGTGGCCATTATCATGTTTGCACTCTGAGCTTTGACGTGGTAATCGGCGCATATGCTGCCCTTTTGAGAAAACGTGATCAAGGAAAGGAATGGCAAGAAAGCACTTGCAAGACGTGCAATGGCCACGTTAGGAGAATTGGAGTTTCTGCGGTCAGAACTGGCATTGGACTTGGTATCCAAACTGGAAATGGAATTGAGATGATCTGTAAATCCGCTCTTGGCTTGCGCTATGCTGCGTACCTAGGTAATGAATAAGGGGACGCCGGGAACTAGGTATAGATAAAAAAGTTCAATATCGCAGCATGGGTACTTTTAGTTTCGGCGCCGAATTCTTGATGTTGATGTTGCTTGAGGTTTGTTAATATCTCCTAGTTTCATGTAGGCTATGACTGTATTTAAGAAGATGTGTCTGTTCAAATCAAACTTGGGAGATGCTATGTGGTGCAGTGGTGAAATACGAGAATCTCCTATCCATAATCCTTTCCCAACGCCTTGCCCTATCGATACAGAACCAGTATCCCCAGACGCCGTGTTTGCCTGTCGATTATTCTATCTTGCAGGGCCCCTGCTCGCCCGAGCCTTCCAGGCATTCTTGATTTCCCCAGCTGCTCTGTACAGGTCCTTTTCCGAAACCCGGTCCTCGATGCTTTGAAGCACACTCTTAGTTGTGCTGATGTGGTTGGCCTCGTTCTTATCGTCACGGAAGCGCACAATGCGCCACCGACCCTGCTCATCGATGTTACATTCAACCACTCGCCAGTTAAGCGGATCGTTGAGCGACTTGAGAGTCTCCCACTCCTCCTCGGAGATGAACACGCTGTTGAAATACTCGTACTTTTCGGGGCCGCTACCCCCTGCATAGACGTACAGATCAGCCTTGGGGACGCTGTCATAATCAATGAATGGCTCAGTGATGCCTTCGCGGCGCTCCTCGTCGTTGGGCTCAACTTCCACAAAGTCCAGGGACAGGCGGCAGTCTACAGTGTTCTCCTCTGGCGGCTTCCATTTCAAGATGTGGTTGTCGGTGCCGTGTTTGTAAGCAGTGGTGCGACAGGTAAAGATGAGACCGTCGTTGCCGTGCTTTAGCTTGGGGAGGATATCTCTGAACATCATGTCAATGGCGTAGGCAAACTGGGGTTTCTTCATCTCCACGTAGAAGGGCTGGAACTCCAGTTCCTGGGGGTATTCCTGATAAAGCTTCTTGTAGGGGCGATAGAATCGTTGGTCGAAATATGCGAGCCGCTTGTCGAGCGTTCGTTCCATGAGCAGGGCACCATCCAGCACCAAACAGTCAAAGACCAGAAACATGGGGACGCGCTTCCCGTCTGAGCCTGTGTCCCAAACCAGTTCACCGTCGATCAACGTGTTCGTGTGGAATGCTTCTGGGGAGTTCTCGAGAGGAAAGTGCAGGCTCCTGTTCGTGATGAACCAAAAGTCGTTTTTGCGATCGATTAGGTAGTGAGCCTCGTTTCCATTTTCGTCTGTTGTCGAATAGAGGAGATATCTGATACCGTCGGACTTTTCGACTACGTAGTAACTACAAGATCACCGTTAGCTGTTGGTTCTAGGTCGCGAGATAGCGTTCCATGTTAATCTTACTCGTGCTGAGCGAGCTCCTCGAGATGTTGACGGGCGAAGCTTACGGGCTGCGCACCGGGAAAGCCAGTAGCAGACCTGTTGAGAAGGTTTGCGACCTCCTTGCGCATTTCGTGGAGTAGTTGTCCTTGAGCCTTGATGCCTGGCTCCGCGATAGAGGCGATGGGCCCATCTTGTTGGGCCATCGCGATGACTGTGGTGAGGAGCACTGGCGGAAGTTTGATTGTTGTTGCGACAATGAAGCTACTGTCCTTTATGATAAATGCTTATCGATAAGGAACACTTACAGTACACAATCGCATACTACCTCATTGCGCTCCCAACCTCCAATTGAGGTACGGCATGGAGGGTAGGTACTTTGTGGGAGACAGGAGCTCTTTGAGAATTATTTATTTATTATTATTAGTTTTTTTTTCTTAAATATATATATAAACAGAAAATAGGATTTTTGCTCTTGTGCTCTTTTCTGTTACGTAGTATTCTTGTGAGAGGAATGGAGATTTGACTTCTAGCTGGCATATAACAAGTCGAGGTAGGCAGCCATTTAGGCTGGACCTAAATCATATATATATGATTTCATTAAAGCACTTTTCTTTCTTTCTTTCTTTCTTCAGTTCTTCAGAGCCGACTTGCAATGTTTATTTGTAAGGTCTGCATTCCTGTGACACTTGTACGGTCTTTAGTGTCAGACTTCTGGCTCTCCTGGCGAGACTAACTCATCGGAATAAAGACTACACGAAATTCGCAGAATTGCACAGCTTCATGATAAATTTTAAGGAATATAAGTATCAGTGCAGAGATGCAGCAGAGAAGAAGCCAACGAATTATATGGGAATATTATTCCTCTCTTCCTATCATCTACGGCTTTCAAACCATCCCATCAGGCACGTAAAACAACAGAATACAACATGTTTAGGACTCGTCAATCTTCTCTACCTCTGCTTGAGCTTCCTCCCATTGTTGCTTACTTTTCTTGGCCCACTCGATCTGGCTCTGAGCATAAGCGAGCTGGTGGATGTTAGCGATTAGTCAAGACTGAGCTCATAAACTCACCATGTAGCGTCGCAAGTCGTCTTCCTTGTCCTTTTGGAATCGCTTCATATCCTTTAGAACGCTCGCGCTGGCTTCTTTGACATCGCGCTCCGAGACAACTTGAGCTTGTTCTAACTGGCCGATGCTCTCTCTCGTCTTTCCGATCAAATCGCGGCGTGTTCTCTCTGGATCGACGTCAACGACCCCTTGTACTGCATGTCGGATGGGTCCAAAGATCTTGTTCGTTATCGAGTTCCCACTGGGCATCTTCTTATGAGACGGCGCACTGGTACTCCTTTCGGGTAACCCCTGACTGGCTGAAGGTGTGTGTGAGGAAAATTCCCCGTGGGTCCCAGGAAAGTCAGAGTCGATGGACTCGGTGTCGTCCTGGCCACCATCACGCCGTTGATGAGAGGACGGCTCCTTAAGGCTCGTCGATCGCTTTGGTGGTGGTGATATTTGCTGACTGCTGGAGAGGTAATTCTCAATCCTTCGAGCCTCGGCTTCACTCTGCTCTAGTTGGTCGAGCAGCGCTCGCTTCTTGTTCAGCTCTTCGCTGGTCAAGTCTTGCTGCACACGCTTGAGCACACGATACTTTAGTACACTTCGAACAACACCCGCAAATTGCGCATGCTCACGCATGGGTTCGGCAAAGCTAGCACCCAGAGAACCTGAGAGCTCCTCTGTGGCGATATATGATAGATCAGCTGCCTGGCCTATTCGCTCAATGGCCGGTCCGAGTGACGGTGCCTGCTCTGAAACCGCAAAGGCGTTGTAGACGGACCCTAGCTCACAGAGATCGGCCGCCAATGAGGAGAGATGACTGAGAGTTCGCCTGTTCACCTTTTCCATTGGGCCAGTAAGAAGCTGTTCGAGTTCCTTGATCGAGGACTCGTATGAGATGAAATAAGGGTCCAGCTCCTGTTCGCCCAGATTGTGACCCTCAGGTGGAAACCGGCCAAAGGCGTGAGGCCCTGCTTGTATATGGCCCGAGCTATTATCGTGATTGGTACCAGCCACCGTCTTGAGCTTTGCCGATGCTGCCGGGATTGGCAAGTAGCTGTGCGCGGGAGTTGGGTTTGCGGGGTCCAGCGGAGGCGCTTTCAAGATCGACTTGGGAATTGACGACACGGGATGAGAGTGCAAGACCTCGCTCTATTATGCAGTTAGTAGTGACATCTGCGCGTTCAGAGACACGACATACCCAGCTAGCATTAGGGTCCAGGAATCGCCACCAAACTCCATCTGTTCGGATTTCGTCCATTCGGCGGCAGCGATTTAAAAAGACCGCCAACATGCGCTTACGAAGATCAATGATTTGCTGGTCCTGCTTCGCATTCGTGGGGTTCGCAGCATAATCAGCCATCGTGTGCTTCTCAGGGATGGGAGGAACAATTAAGGTAGGGTGAAGGCGAGTAAGGGCATCGCGCAGAGAAGCAAACTCTGAATATCGGCGGCGCACTTCAAGATCCTGTCACGTAGTTGTCAGTGAAATACCTCGGAGGACTAGCAGTAGATGGACGTACGCCAGTCTTAATTGTGTACACGATATATCTGCCGCCGCTCTCTAGACTCTTGCCAGCATCCGTGATGATGATAGATAATTTGGGGTTCTCATATAGGATCTGCTCGATGCGACTGTCGTAACCACCAGGCTTGCGCTTGGGGCCGGTATCTTGCGCCGAGTCCCCATCATCGTCATCACCGCCGTGACCAAACTGGCCATGCTCATCATCGCTACCGGAGGTTGGTGTTTGAGGTGGCTCGAACGATTGGTCTGAGAGAAAATCGTAAGTATCATTGATCTCTTCCTCGTCCTCTGACAGGGTTGAATCAAGCATCTCAGCGACGGTTAGGGGATGGCCCTGGGAATGCTGCCTAGTGAAAAGGTATGGGTAATCGACATACAATTACGAGTTGACGGGGACGTCGGATTGACAGACGACGACTGCGAGTCCCGCCTGTCAAAGCTGGTGCCGTACGGGTTATTGTCCTCGTCATTCCACATTCTGACGACTTGCTGAGGGCAATCGCGACAGGTGCTGCGGAAAGAGGTACTCAATACAACTCGAGGTGGTCTATTTCGCGCGTTTAAGCCGGGAGCCTGGACAGAAGCTGGTAGGCTGCGGGTGAAGGATGAGAGCTTCAAGCGCAAGGTAGATCGTAGCTAGCGGGGGAGGGGCAAGCATGGGTCGAATGAAGCGATACGATACGATGGTTCATGCGCTGAAGCTGACTACCTTAGGTACATTCAGGCCTATTGTTCCTGGTCGTGGAGTAGAAATAAGCAGAGCAAGTATGAGAAGAAGCCCAGGTGAAAATGGATGTCGCGGTCGTCGGTCGGCGGCGGAAGTAAGGTTGGTACCTACCTAGGCAAGGTAATGAAGGGAATAGGATGACGTTGAATGGGGCTGGGCCGAGCTGGCTATCGCTGAAGTTGGTCTAGGTTATCAATTCCTCTGTGCCGTAAGTGCCTAGGGTAGGTTACCCACTGTGAGGATGGACAGGTGACAAGGGGGTTGAGAAAACGAGTTCGAACTTCGTTCTACCTGTTGTGGAACCTTTCTAATGGCCGCCGAGTCAAATGGGTATTGACATGAAACTCCATCAGTCAACATTGAGTAAATAGTTGCTTTATGTAACCAAATGTCAATTTTCTACTCTGATTTTCTACTGGACATGTCACGCTCAAGGGTGACAAAATGTTGACGGGTCTCATGCTCGCGTCTTTCCCGTGAGCGCACACTTGATTTTCTTTCTCCTAAGTCACTTTGCGTTGAATATCTACCTAGGTATCTACGGTAAGTATCCTTGTCACGAAAACATAACCTCATGCCTCTATCCAACAGAGCCTTCTTATGAGGTACCTCCGCGACCACCGACTCCCCACTGTGCTTGCGCCTCGGCGATCGAGGTGTCAATCTCGGGCAGCTTACGTCCTCTACCCGTGGGTGCAGCCATGAACTTGATCTCAACAAGGTACCGAAGATACCTACCGATATCCTCACGAGAAATGCCGTCTCCTGCGCTGTCGTCAATGTCTGTCCAGCGGTCTGCATCGGCCCTAAGAACAGCCACGGCGTTCCTGTCATCGAGCTCAGGAGCACGAGTAGTACTTGGGAGATTTGCAGTAGCCATATGGAATAGTGGCATCAATGCGTTTTGCTCCTGGTCCTTTTCCACGGCTCCGGCCGAGACGAACTCCTCCAGCTGCGACTTCCAGATGTCATAGTCAACCTCGGGTACTTCGTAACCGTAGTAACTTAGTGCAGAGAGGAGCTCGTTCATCCGCAGACGGGGGTGAGCAGTAACGTGCACCACGTTCATGCCAGGGAGAGGGTTCAGCGTCGAAGCGACAACAACACGTGCGACGTGATCGACAGGGACAGCATTGACCGAGTTGATGATGCGAGGACGAGCACCAAGCTGGCAACAGCCTTTTAAGAGGCGTACGATCCAATCGTCGGTGTTCGAGACACCGCTGTTGCGGCTGCCAAGGATGTAGCCTGGTCGGACGATTGCGCCGCGGAGACCACGGCGGCCGGCCTCGCGGACGAGTTGCTCAGACACCCACTTAGTTTGCCCATAGCCGGTGCCTAGACCGGTGCGGTTGGGGAGCAAGTCATCGGACTCAAGGACTGCGCCTCGGCCGGTAGCTGTCTGGGCGTCGGACAGGTTGATATAGTAGTCGGTGTCGAGGGTCGAAGTTGAGGAAACGAATGAGAAGAGCTTGGGCTTGCCCTCATTACAGAGCTTCATAGCGTCGATAGTAGAGAGAACATTCGGCCCCATCATCTGTTCGTAACGAGCGATCCAGTGGACGTATGCAGCGTTGTGGATAAATGCATCAGCTGTATCAGCGACATGCTTCCAGCTAGCATCGTCAAGGCCAAGACGAGGCTTAGAGAGATCACCAATAACGCAGGAGATCCTATCAGCCCAAGAGTCTTGCCAGAGGCCGTAGCCTTTGAGGGATCTTACAAGACGCTCCTTTGCAAACTTAAGGTCCTTGGCTCCCCGGATACAAGCGATCAGCTTAGTGTTCTTTCTGTCCAGTATATCCTTGGCTAGGTATGCGCCGAGAAAGCCAGTAGCCCCAGTAAGAAAGAAAGTGGCGCCGTTAGAAGGGCTCAGAGCATCGGGGTCCGCGCTTTGGTACTTCGCGTCTAGAGTATTGGTGAGCTCATCGAGAGAGTCAGAGTAAACATTATCGTTAGAATGGTCGACTGTGACAGCCTGGCCGCTGCGAAGACTGTCGACAGCGCTGCCCAGGCCGCGAATAGTGGGATTTGCATAGAGAACACCGATGGTGACATCGACACGCAGTTCCTTGCGAATGTTAAGTAACAGTTGTTGGGCAAGAAGACTGTGGCCACCGCAGTCGAAGAAACTTGAGTCCGGCCTGGAAATCGAGGGTCAGTATTTAAATGATAGATATGTGAACTATCAGTAGAATCATACCTGACCATCTTGGCGTTCAAACCCGGGATTAGGGTCGACCATTGTGTCGCAATAGTCTTTTCAGTCTCACATAGACTCTCCCAGCTCTTCAGATCCTCTTCCGAGGCATCCTCTGTCATGAGAGAGGCATCAGGGAAAGGAAGATTAGGGGAGTCAACCTTTCCGTTCGGGTTCAGAGGCAGCTTCTGCAACACAATGTAGATCGAAGGAACGGAGTGCGCCGGTAAGCGAGACTTGAGGTGGTCTCGCACCTCGGCTTGGATACGGCGGAACCTCTTGAGGTAGACAGTACAGGGTCCCATTTCTACACCCTCTTCGTCGAGATCCTGGAGGCCCTGAGTCTCAAGCCAACGCTTCCATTCAGCGATCTCAGGCACGATGTAGCTGACAAGTGTCGGCTCCTCATTACGATCTCTTCGAACCAGTGTCTTGCAGTCTCGGATCAGAGGACTGCCACCAAGGTTGGCATCAATTTCGTTGAGTTCAATGCGGAATCCACGGATCTGTCAGAGTTAGCTTTGTGAAAACGCACAATGGAATCAATCGTTGACCACCTTAACTTGTGAGTCCATACGGCCCAGGACACGAACAGCCCCGTCTGGTCGATATTCTCCAAGGTCACCTGTGACGTAAAGTCTGTCTCGCGGTCCCTTGTAGTGCTTGCGCCAAGGTTCGCCCTTATCGTTGGCCTTGTCTGCCTCCACCCACTTCTTGTTATCAACGAACCAGTTATCGATGAACTTCTCCTTGTTCTTCTCGGGATCATTAAGGTATCCTTCGGCAAGACCAGCAGCGCGGATATAGATCTCTCCAACCACACCGATCGGACAGATCTTGGTGTGATCTTCTCGATCCACAACCAATACCTGGACGCCCTTCATGCCCCAGCCAGCGGGGATAGAGTCGCCTAGTGAGTCCAGGGCTGCAGGGTCCTCCTGGGCGGAAGGGACCTCAAAGTAGGATACAGCGCGAGAAGTTTCTGTGGTTCCGTACATGTTGATGATGGTGCAGGCGGGACCTAGCTGACGAAGACTCCTACAGTCGCGAGTAGTGAGGACGTCACCAACGAAGAAGACCTGGCGCAGGCTAGGAAACTGCGCTGTGGCGCCACCAACCAGAATCTGTCCCATGGCAGGCGTAAGGTGAGTTGTCGTTGGTGACCACTTTCTCATCCATTCGCTCAACCTTACGTGCTGGATATCCTCCTTGGCGGGCAGGATTAGGCTTGCGCCCAAGGCCAGAGGCGTCATGATATCTGAGGCCAGTTAGTCACAGCTGTTCAACACATAATGAATGAATCCCGCACCTCGCTGGATTGGGTCATGGGCAATTCCGGAAAGGCAGGCGAATACGCTTTCTGATGAGAGGCCGAACCTCTCAGCCATCCATGGGAAATACTTTGCTAGACTGTAATGACGGCCAAGCACGCCCCTATTAAACGTTAATAAAGGTTCAAGCTCTAAGCAAGCTAGAACAAAGAGAAAAGCAAAACTCGTACTTGGGTAATCCTTGCGTTCCGCTCGTGAATGACAGCGTACAGTTAGAGTCGGGTCCAATGAGCACATCGGGAGGTGTTGAGGCCCTCTCCTTAACGTTGGCGAAGATATCAGCACTGTCTTCGCCCGCAATCAACTCGCCATCATCGGTGAAGCGGAGGTCTGGGATCTTGATCTTAATGGCAAGTTCATCATCAATGCATTTTTGGACGAGGGGAGCGAGAGGACTGTGTCAAGACGTTAATCAGGGGAGCTCACGGGTCATCAAGAGTTGGGGTTGGCCTTACCCGCTCTCCTCCGTAGCCTTGCGAATGGAGATCAGCGCCTTGGGCTTAGAAACTTGAAGATAGACTGGTATGGTACGTTAGTTAATGCTGATTTCTGTTCTCGTCCGGTGTATACCATACTTTGTTGTCTTTGCGGGGGGTACTGAGGATCAAGGACAGTAACGATAGCACCAGCAGCCAGGGTTCCCATGTATGCACAGACCAATTCAACTGAGCGGTGCGCAAAGATCATGACTACGTCTCCATTCTGGATGCCGGAGTCGCGTAAATAATTTGCGATGTTGTTACTTGCTTCATCAATTTGGCGGTAGGTGTAGGTTCTTGTTGGCGCCCTGCGTGCGTTGTTAGCAACGATGCAATTACGACCATGTTTCGATGCAAGGGGACATCATCAACCCACTTCGAGGTCACAGTCTCTGTCACACAAAGCCTGTCAGGATGAGCCACAGCATTCTTGTGAAATATCTCATGAATGCCTCCAATGTAGCCTCCCCAGTCGAGATCTTCAGTAGGGTCAGGTAGCGACATTATGCCGGCTGAACTTGTACACAATGCAGGGAAAATTCCTGGCAGCTACAGCCAATGAATGAATGAATGATGCGAAAGGATTGAGCGGATAAGGGCGTTGATGAATTCAAACTCTCGATATGTCGTCCACAGATGTAATAGAGCGACGGTCTGAGGCCATTTAAGAATGAATGAATATGGCTTGTGGCTTTCAATGCGTCACACAGGAAATTTCTATGGAGCTCCGAGAGCGGAGGGCCAGTATAGGGTAAGGAAGTTGAATCCATGTGCAGCCGGGCACGTGACCTTGTTCCGCATCTTTGGACGTCGATTTTCATATACAAATACGTAGTGATTTCGACCCTGATGACAAAAAGACTTTGCTAATTTTACCCCAAGTCTACTCAACCTTGAGACGGGTTTCCTTTGACTCCTTGTTTTACTGGAGACCTGGTCAACAGCATAGGAAATGGAAAGTGGAAAGTTGGTTGCCTGAGACCTCCGCGGAGCCTGGCTGGCCCAAGCCGAGTTCGGGTGTAGCTGTTGTAGAAATCCAATGGTTGTTGACCATTACATTATATACACCAACAATCTTGTTACTGATGACCTAGTAACTGTACATGGGTTGTCAACATATCCCTACGAAGAGATCTAGTTTCTTACTAGATCCCTTAGTTCAATACCTTGCAATTCTACTCTTTTAAGCAACCGAAACCAAATGTTATAGACTCACAAGCCACATGTTGTGCTCAAGCCTCAAAGCACATGGCTAGTAGATGCCGCCCCCTTGATGAGTGGGCTGAGGTGTTGAAGGGCCAGCCATGCCTTCAGTCATGTAGTTTGCATTGGTATGTCTAAGTCAATAGATCAGTATCAATCACAGCCCAAGAATGCGAACCCATAAACTGACGTGCTGTCCCAGTTTCTTCTGTGCATCTCACGACCTCGGTGGTGCTGCTCACACTCAGGATGATATGTCCTAATGGGTGACTGACGGGACAATGTTGGCGTATAAGCACGAGATTGTCGCCTGAAGGTATGTTAGTACTATATGAATCTGATATACGAGCGCACCCTACCCAGGTATCACAACTTCGAGTTGGTCAATATGCTGTCGAGTGTCCAGCATTTCAGACTTGGGAGTCGGTGGCCTTTCCATGGGATTGAAAGGGGGTTTAGGAGGCAGCATGGCCAAAGGGTTGTGATAAGCTGACAGTTTGCTATCATTGGCGTTTGACAAATTTGTTGGTGCGCGAGATTTTTGCCCGTTGGATGCGTTCTGATGAGTATGCAGTAGTTGCACATTGGAGATTAGATCGTAATCGTCACTATGAACTGTCGCTGCAGCAGAACCTGGCGACCGGATTCTATCACTGCCAGCTGTGTCGCTCCTGTCACTTCCCCGAGAGTGATCCGAGGGACCACTATTGTGCCCAAGGTCTTGACTGGTGCGAGGTGCTTCATGAGCCTCTGTCTGTTTATCCGTAGATCTGTATGCGTTCGATTCCCGATAAGAGCCTTCAAGCTGAGGTTGTGGCATGGTAGGAGTTCCGGGAACTGATTCGCTGCCCACGGTCGAAGCTCTCCCGAGAGGAAGCCCAAATGCTCGACGGAGACGCTGACGCCATGAAGGATGCCGAGGGGGTAAACCGCTTGAAGACATAGAAGCTGGACATGACCCAGAACGCTGCATTGGCCTGACTGGCTCATTCTGGTGAGTCAGAGGTTGAAATACTGGCTGTGGTTGAACGTATGTAGTTGGCTGAACAGGTAGAAATACTGGGATCTGCTGCTGAGGAATCACTCCCGAAGGGCCCTGAAGATGCGGGAGGGCAACTGTAGCGAGAGGAGCGAGAGGAGGGTGATAGAGCACAGGCTGATATGATATCTGTTGGCTTGGGAATCTCGGAACAGGAGGTAGTTGTACTAGTGAAACAGTCGGGGCGAGGGCGAACGAGCGTCTTCTACGCCTCCGTTGGCGGCGGAGCACAATTTCCTGGTGAGCTGTCGTTATTCTTCCCAAGTAGTACATGTAGGCAAAGAGAAGAACGATCAAGATAACTGTAGCACTGGTGATGATACCTGCTTGTTCAGAGGGAGTCAGACAGTCCCAACCTAAACACTTGTGACCTCTAACATAAAGGCTCAATATGTTGGGCCAGGCGATGCCTAGCTGGTTGATAGGAGGAACCGGGGCCATCGCACCGAAGCTTTGCAGATTGTTTTATCTGTACCTAAGTGAAAGTACTAATCGAACCTCGCAAACTTGAGTGGATGAAGAAGTCGGGGAGAAAGTCCTCCCAGAGGATGGGCGTGACGAAGAAGATGATATCCTTCCCATGAGTTATTGACGGCATGGAGGAAGAAGAGAAATAAGTTTAGATGCCTCAAATGAAAAATATATCTGAACATCCAGGAGGGATATGGATATCGGAGCTTGAGAACTCATCATTGACAAAGTTGGCTGACACTGTCTGCCAGTTGCCCAGTGTTCACCCGGCCAGCACCCCGGGCCTGTGAGCAATTGAAGTTATATGACTATCTATATAGAAATATTAGTGTTTGACACTTGAAATAGACAGGCTGGGGTAGTTAGAGGGATTGTGATGCCGTACATAACGATATAGTGATGTTCGAGAAGTACGAACAGAGGGAAATCCACTGGATTGAAATATGCTCTTTTCTGGCGCATGTAGTCTATAAACTAAGGAAAACATATATCTGGGACATCGATAAGAGCCATGAGATACAAGATAGAATATCAGTGATGTTGAAACTTATAGGGAAAAAAGCTATCGCTTTTATTAGTTCTATTATAATAGATATAGCAAACTATTGTCATATGGGCATGAACGGTCCTATTTGCAGCAGAACAAAGTTGCAATATACACATATAATGCCACAGTGCTACTATTAGCTCAAGTCTCTTAAATTAAAATTTATTAAGGTATTTAAGAGCCTGACTGTCTTATAGGTTGTGGTCACCTCAAGCTGGAGATTTCGCCGTGTAAGTCATTGGCCAATTAGCGAGTGGCTCTCGTCCCACTACTAAATATGCACCGAAGTACGTACCGCATTTCAAGACCTGTCTGGGGGCAGCATCTCAGATTCTCTTTCATCCTGCGATGCAACAAGACCAAATTGATACGCCCAAACTTCCTACGCCATCATCACAACCCGCCTTCCTCTCGCCCGCGTAGATAATATCACACAGGCTCGCTCAGATCCTGCGATTGATTATGTCACTTGGTCTTTGAACCACTCGATGAGCTGATCCTCCTTTAACTCGAGGCGCATTGCTACCAGCTCCGAGCGACGCGTTCCTCGAACCAACTTTTTTACTCCCGAACGAACAACACCACTCTTTTATCCTCACGCCACTCTTTAACCACAATGTCCTCTTCGCAAACAGCCGCCGCGAATGGCGTCAATGGCGGAACACGGTCCGCGCCGGTCAGTACGCGGTTTACTGACATCCCTTCCGCCATCGACATCCCCGTACAAGGTGACCAGGAAGATGAGGCTGTCGAAATCGACCTCGAGGACCTCGTCGATGACCCTACCGAACTCTGTACCCTCTTCGAGAACGAGCGCGCCGCCAAAACCTACTGGATGACCGTCGCTCTAGCTTATGCCAAACAACACAAGATCGATCATGCCATCGAGATGCTACAGCGAGGCGGCAGCGCCATCCAAAGTAACAGTTCCAACCCGCGCGATAAAGTCAGCATGATCTGTTGTCTATGTTGGATGTATCTGTGGAAGAGCAGAGAGGCTCCCCGTGTCGCACCCGAGGGCACCTCTGTGTCTGAGGCCAAGACAAAGGAGTATTATCTTCAGCTCGCGACATCCTCCCTCAACGATGCCGCTCGACTCAACCCATCGTTTCCTCCCATCTTTCTCGCCCGCGGCGTTCTCCTCCTTCTACGAGCCTCTTTGCAGGCACCGTCCAAAACTACTGGAGGCATCGGTTCCGAGAAGCACGAGCTCCTTAAGACTGCTGTAAAGTCCTTTGACGATGCCCTGCGAGTCTCCCAGGGAAAAAACATGCTTGCACTGATGGGAAAAGCTCGTGCTTTATTTTCAATGCACAAGTACCCCGAGTCGCTTACAATTTACCAGGATGTTCTGCAAAAGATGCCTGACTTGGTTGACCCGGATCCCCGAATTGGTATTGGCTGCTGTTTCTGGCAGCTTGGCTTCAAGGATGACGCCAAGATGGCCTGGGAGAGGTGCATTGAGATTAACCCTGATTCAAAGGTTGCCAACATTCTCCTCGGCCTCTACTACCTGGATGCGAGCGGTCATGTACCAGTAAACAGCGACGAATTCCTGAAGCTCTACAAGAAGGCCATGACAGAATACACGCAGAAGTCTTTCAAACTTGACAAAAACCTCCCCCTTACCTGCTCGACTTTTGCCGGCTACTTCTTGTCTCGAAAGTCGTGGGACAATGCCGACAAGCTGGCGCACAAAGCTATTCAGTACACAGACGTCAATGCCATTGCCAGTGATGGTTGGTACATGCTTGCGAGAAAAGAGCATTATGACGGTGATATGGAGCGTGCGACGGATTACTACCGCCGTGCCGATGAAGCTCGCGGAGGTACTGAGACGGGCTACCTTCCTGCTAAATTTGGTGTTGCTCAGCTCTCAGTCTTGAAAAATGACTTGGGAGAAGCCAAGCTTCGTTTGGAAAAGATGATTCAACAGTCCAAGAACCACGAGGCTATGATTCTCCTGGGCACACTGTACGCCGAGGAAGTCTTCGCTAACCAGGTCAGCGACAGCAAGGAGGACAAGTCTGCTGAACTCAAGAAAGCAACCGCTCTTCTTGAGGGTGTACGGAATGCTTGGAAGGACCCGAAGAAGGCATTATCGCCAGATGCCTCAGTTCTCCTCAACTTGGCACGCCTGTACGAGACGGATCACCCTGACAAGGCTCTGCAATGCTTGCAACAAGTTGAGCAACTGGAATTGGACCAGGTCCCGGTATCTGAACGACCTGAAGATGTTACTGACGAGGTCGAGACCAAGGCTGCGCTTCGCAAGTCGCTGCCCCCTCAATTACTTAACAACATCGGCTGTTTCCACTCACAAGCTGAGAAACATGAGCTTGCGAGTGTCCTGTTTGAGGCCGCGCTAGGTGCTTGCATGAAGATTGGCGAGAAGGACCCTGAGATGGACACAGATGCCCTGGTATCCACAATCAGCTTCAACTTGGCTCGAAGCTACGAATCTAGAGGTCTCACAGACAAGGCTGTCGAGGTGTACGAAAGTCTCTTGGCTCGCCACGACGATTACACGGATGCTCGCGCCAGACTTGCCTATATCAAACTCAGGAGGAACCCAAACAAGGAAGGTCCCGACGCTGTCGCCAAGTTGTACCAGGAGAACAATACCGACTTGGAGGTCCGGGCCTTGTACGGCTGGTATCTAGGCCGAGTTGGCTCAAGGAAACGCCCAGCCAACCTGGGCGAGGATAATGAGTTCCGTCATTTCAAGCATACGCTCCAAAACTATGACAAACATGATAGACACGCTCTCGTGGGCATGGGTAATCTGTATCTCATGCAAGCACGAGAGATGCGCCGTGAATCGGACTCGGAAAAACAAAAACGAAGCGCAACCTACGGTAAGGCTGTTGAGTTTTTTGACAAGGCACTGTCGCTGGATCCAAAGAACGCTTATGCTGCGCAGGGTGTGGCCATTGCTCTTGTCGAGGACAAGAAGGATTACAAGGCGGCACTGGGGATTTTCAATAAGGTCCGAGAAACTATCAGGGACTCCCACCTCTATGTTAACCTGGGACACATATATGCTGAGCTCAGACAATACTCAAAGGCCATTGAGCACTATGAGATTGCGCTTTCCAAAGATGGCAAGGCCAACGATGCAACAATCCTCGCTTGTTTGGGTCGAACATGGTTGAATCGTGGGCGGGCCGAACGTGATGTGGATGCACACATTAAGGCGCTTGAGTGTGCGCAGAAGGTCAGTGGCCCCCTCTCATACTTCGTTGTACTTTGTACATATGCTTACTCGTAATCGACAGGCTCTCGAGGTTGCTCCTGAACAGATGCATTACAAGTTCAACGTGGCTTTTGTGCAAATCCAGCTTGTTACAATGGTCCAAGGATTACCAGAGAACAAGCGTTCGACAGAGCAGCTCGAAAAGGCCGCTGAGGGCCTCGAGGCTGCTATCGCGTCACTGGATGAGATCGCGACGCATCCACAAACCCCTTACCCTAAGCACGATGTCGAGCAGCGTGCGAACATGGCCCGTAACACCTTGCGTAAACAGCTTGAACGAGCCATCGGTAAGCAGAAAGAGTGGGAGGAGAAGAATAAGGAGAAAATACAGGCAGCTAAAGAGCTACGAGAGGCCGAACTCCGTCGCCGTGAAGAAAGTCGTCAAAAGGCTTTGGAAGCAGAACGGGAGCGACAAGAAAAGATTAGGAAGGAACGTGAAGAGATTGCTGCGCAAGATAAGGCTCTGGCTGAAAAGCGCGCTGAAGAGGAACGGGCTCGCGCCGAGGCTGAAATGACGACTGATAGCGAGACGGGAGAGAAGATAAAACGAAAGCGGAAGACCGCTCCAAGGGCCTCGGGAGAATCAAAGCCCAAGAGATCAGGAGGAAAGAAGAAGAAGAAGAGTGACCGCCAAGACGACGAGTCCGAGGAAGAAGAGGAACGTACAAAGAAGCGCCGTCGTCTGACAAAGAAAGAATCATCCAAGTTCAAGTCGGCCGAGATTGTTGTTGACAGCGACGAAGAGAATGAGAACGAAGATGATGAACTCGAGCGTGCTGAGAGAAACATCGATCGCGAAGAAACTCCTCTATCTGAGGCTGAGGAGAAGGTTGCCGAGGATGACAAGATGGAGGTCGACGACGGCGCCAACCAGGAAGGCGAAGACGATGACGAGGAGGAGATCGCTCCGCGCCAACAGCATAAGCGAGCTCGTCGTGGACGTGTCGTTGACAGTGACGAAGAGGACAATGAGGATGGGGATGCACCTGCGCAAGCATCTGGTGATGAGTCACGTCCTGCTGCAGATACCAGCATGGCCGACGCAGACGAAGACGAGTAAAAGGAGCCACAAGTTGATAATTAAGAATGTAACTTTGCTAATATAAGCCGAAAAGGGATTCCCTCCGAGTGGGATTATTTGTATCATAAGTTAGATGGTTTCTACATCATGGCGTAGGGATAAATGGAAAGCGAGTTTATCACAATTGGTCATTTAGACTGTGGTGTGTCCCGACGGAGATGATACTTGAGATTAAGTGAATAAATTGTGGTATACAACTAACGTGAATTGACATGTCTTCGCGTGTCGTGGTTCTTCATCTATTCCTAGGATGTGCGCCTCCTCAGCGGCCGTGTCCTGTAATTTCAGACTTTATGTATCATTCCGTCTCTTGTAAGCTCATTTTTTGTATATATATATATATATGAGGTGGCTGGGTTTTACATTGCTATTGATGAGCCCTGTATGGTTCCTTATTGCGAGGAGTAAGGAATTGGCACAGGTTATGAAGCTGGAGAAATTGGCATGCTTAGAAGGCAAAGACCTGGTCAACGAGCTTGCTGACAGGACGGGCCTTCTTGAAGCCAAGGCTCTCTGTTGCCTTCTTGAGACCGCTAATCATGGGAGGAGGACCGCACAGAAGAATCTTGACATCATCGGCAGGCTTGGGAAGATATTTCTAGAACATGGTCAGTCGCTGAAAATAGCAAAGCTGAGCGCGCGAGAACTTACGTCAATCATGTCGGCAGTGACGTAGCCAACGCCACCAGTCCAACCCTCCTCGGGCTTGTCGAGGACATAGTGAACGCGGATACCAGAGTCCTGCTTAGCGAGAGCGTCGAGGTCCTCCTTGAGAAGGATATCCTGGGCAGTAACGTTGGCGAAGATGAGGTCGACCTCGGTCTTGTCTCCGGCAGCTCGGCCGCGAACGATGGCGCGGATGACTTGGAGCATGGGAGTGATTCCAGTACCGCCAGCAATCATACCAAAGTGTCGAACCATATTGGGAGTGTAGACAAAGGCGCCCTTGGGGCCACGGACCTTGATGGTCTGACCGACGGTGAGAGAGGCCATGTGCTTGGAGATGTTGCCCTGAGGATAAGACTTGATCAAGAGGTCGACGTGGCCGGGCTGGTGGTCACCAGAGATGGGAGTGTAGGAACGAACAATCTCCTTGGTAGTGCCATCGGGCTGGGGGCAGGGAGCGCCAATTGAGATGTGCTGGCCGATGGGAAGACCGAGAATGTGCTTGGGGCTGGGGAGCTTGAAGCGGTAGCTATTGTGAGATCAGTATACTGAGGGGAGGGGGGGCATATTGGCGGCATACATGGCTACATTGTGAGAGACGATGGTCTTCTCCTCGAGCTCGAACTCCTGAAAGACATCGGGCTTAAGAGTTGTCTTGACCTCTGCGATTCCAAGTTAGTCGACATTGACTTGGGGGAGATTTCATCTGGCGGCAACTTACGGAAGGCCATGAAGTTGTAAATGCCGAATGCTACGGCGACAAGAGCAGCCCAAGGAGCCCATTCCTTCTTAACGATAAGAGTGCCAATGATGAGGAGCAGGCCAGGGGCGTAGATATAATCGATGTAGTGCCTCGCGAAGAGCGAGTGGTTGTCGCCAGGAGAAGACATGGTGGAGCTTTGCTTTGGAGATCCCCGCCTTGGAAACCAACTGGGAGGTGAAGCTCTGTTATTTGTTGTATTGCTCTCTCGGCTGAGCAATTGAACCTTGCAAATGAGCTCGTGTGAGGTTGTACGGAAGCGTATATATATACCTTAGGTAATCCAGGCGCAAAAGGCAGTATTTTGCTTCTGCTTTTGCCTTTGCCTTTGCGGGGTGCAAAAGAAAGCTGAGGCGTTTGACGGTTTAAAGGAAGAGGACGAGGGGGCAGCTCTCCTATGAAAAATGGAAACCGAAGGCCGATTTCCGAAATCGCTGATGGCTGATGGCTGATGGAAGATTTTGCTTGTTTGGGAAGGCGGTCAGGCGGCGGGGACGGTGAAGCGGTCGAAAATACCGATTGATCGTGAGAATAATTATCGATGAGTGTTGATACCAATTGCAGAGTAATACGAGTCGACAAAACACTCGGAGCTAAATCATTGCGAAGTTGTCAAGTTAAATACAAGATGGCAGCTTCCTATATGGTAAAAGGTAGGTAGGTAGGTAATGTGCCTTGTGTTGTATTACTCCTTGCCGTGGATCATGTCCCCTACTATCAACTTATAGATGTCACGGCAAAGCTCACCTAATACAAGCTAGCGTGGACCATACAGCTTTGTCTCAGTGTCTGGGCAGTTTACTTACCTGCCGTAGTTTGGTCGTGCCCCTCTACTTACCGAGATCTAACTACCTTAGTTGTTAAAAGAGGGATATCTTCCTCGGACCTCAAGTGGCCGTTAGAACTACCGTACCTCGGAATTTGTGTAAATTGAGAGATTTATTTATCATTTCATTACTTAATCTCTTAACCGGGTATGAGCCATTATCTTCTTACCTTGAAACATAGGAACTATAGAGGGCTTCATATCGCCAATTTCTAGTATCACCTAATACCATATTATAAACTCATCGAATCATAGCCTCAGCTTTATTACTCCTTGTGGTAGAATTTCCAACATCACAATACAATCTGCTTCAAATTCATCTAGATTTATTATACCAGACTAAACCAAACAAAAAGTACAAGTTCTTGTTACGGTCTTGAGCATGGCATGATGATTACCTAGATACTATGGGTTGAGAATAACCACTGTCACAACAACACTTATCATTACTGAGTCAACTCACATTGAGAGGAATTCGAAGGTGCTGAGGATGCTCTCATCAGTACCTTAGCAAATCCACGACGTTGTATCCAGGATCAAAGTAAGGGATATTAACGCATATACAGCCTACATGTTGAAAGCACACCAGCAAAGCAACAAGAGCCTCAAATTAGAATACCATGACACATCATCTTCAGTGGAAATTTCACATCGCTGAACAGCTCTTTTTCGTCAGATAGCATCTTGCGGGACAGGTATCCTATATTTGAACATATCCGCAGCCAGCCGTCGTTCGAACATACCTCGTTGTTTGGAAATGACAGTAAGCCTTTTATCTGTTGTCTCAAGTGATACTCGAGAGACTATACAGAGTGTTGTAAGATTTACCACAAGTCCAATTGAACTCCTGATTACCACTTCAAGCATGAAAGCCTTCAAGGATGGAATTCTTCTAGACGAAGGTGGAAATAACACTGTTGCAGAATATTGGTCGACTAGGTATAGGTTTCCAGTAACTTTCAATATTTCAGTAATGCTTCAAGGTTCTTAAATTGTCCAAATATTTGTAAGCGGTTTATGTCGAATCTCAACTCCTCTTGTCGAGGTCAGTATACACTGGACCTCAGCAGCCTCATGGACATGCCATTTCCCAAACATTAAGGACCTCCTTATCCACGTGTCTCTAAGCTACCTATGCAATTGAGCGGTCTGCGGCGGAAGGCGACTGAGTTATCCACAAACAAGGGAACCGCCATGAAATAGAGTATCACTACTCAGGTAGATGACGGAGGACGGCAACTTTTATTAGTCTGGTCCCTGAATTTATGTAGCGCAGTAATCGCCCATCAAGCATGGATACCAGTGGGGGCGTTGGTTTTTTTTTTTAGAGCACATTGGAGCCGGCGTCGTTCGTGTCGAGCATCAAAACCCACATGACAGGATCCATGAGGTGCTGTAGACTGCAGTGCAGGTCGTCAAGGGTCTCTCGACAGGGGCCTCAGTAGATGAAAAACTACCTAACTTAGCTCCTGCAAGTGTAGATTCAATACGACCGTTGCAGTGCCGCCCTGTAGCTTCACGGACTCGCCGGCCATTGGCCTGAGAACAGGGTGACTTTTTTTTGCTGACAATCTTCCAGATATTGACAGATGATCACGGTTTCACCACGAGATGCCACGCCGCTTAACGCCAGATTGAAGTGGCTGGTTAACCGCCAACAGCGAGCTGTATTAATTGCTGTACTCGACGGTCGAGCACATTGCCTGGATCACTCAGATATCCAAGCTTCAGTCTCAGCTTCTCCTGTGCCATGACGCAAGTCCGTCAAAGATTATTATAAGATGAAAGTTCCAGAACGGCCCATCCCTTGAGATACAAGTCGATCGGAGTTCATGCTGGAGCTTATCCTGAACGAGGACGCTGCGTCGTCTAGCGGTGTTAGTCAGTCATATACCATAGGAAGACCTTGCTATAGAAAGGGGTTCCCCGAGCTTTTGGCTTGGTCTAACAAGCGGGTGGCTTGGATGCACGCCAATCGCAAGCTCCATGATGCCCTATCAAGCAAGCCTTGTTTGCCAACTTACCTACGTAGGTACGTAGTTAGGCTTGTGAACTGCGACTACGCGGGTTGCAAAAGCTCGTAAGTTGATGCGGCGTCCGGCAATACGGCAGATAAGGATTATGCAGAACAAAGGTTTTGCTCTGCACGAGATCCTGGCAGAGTGCACGACAGTCGGGAGAAAAGAAGGAGAGTTATAGGTGACATGAGATCAATGAATACGATGTTGATATGTCAAAAGGATCAAGGGACTGGCCTGCTTGGTGAGCTGGAGCCAGGGCATTGGGTGGCAGCTCCACCAACTTACGAATGCAAGCGCACAAGCCGCAATTCTTGTGCAGAATCTCGTGCTCATGATGGCCTAGGAATTTACTGAATGAAGCTGGGCTTGAGGCGAAATGGACGGTTTTGATGGAAGATGGATACCTAAGGGAGGGGTCGCAGACTTCAAAAGTCTCATCAACTACAGTATCGTGATATTGGATGATGATGATGATGATGATGATAATGGGGCTTACAATCAAACCATGGCAGCTGAAAGCCTGAAACGAGCACTTGTTGATGAATCTGGCCGCGAACACTGACCGTCAATTGGCATTGCCACTCACATTTGCATGCATTACCAGGGCATGGCAGGGTACCCCGCGCATTTGATGATTGGCCTTGTCGTGAACAAACCCAACATCAAGAGCCGAAATAATGATGGGTTTCAGCATCATCATGGTCCATCATGACTACTCACCACGTCCATTGCCCGTCATGGATGGCAATTATCATCCTTGGAAGAGCATTCTGGGGGTCATCAGCGACCAAACGTTTAGTTACGGTTTACAGCTTACACGTAGTAGAAAGTGAGGTATGCATAAGAGCGTCTTGGTTTAAGCAGCCATTTCCGGGCTGTTTATCTACAGCACACTCAGTCTCAACCCTTGGACCACGCCATCCATGCCTACGTCTAGACACGCACGCCTTGATTCTTCTCATCCCCGAAATGCCAGGCCCAGGGGGAGGTGAGGAGGGGGGAGGAGCTCTCACCCCTTGATATTTTCCTGCGGCCATACATATTCAGCCGAGGACCAGTAAATCGCAGGGTAACGAGCGCGCATCCTTGGGTTGGTTCATTCAATTGGCTTTGCCAATCGAGATCTAATCTACTACGTGTTAGTCCTTGTTTGTGCTGGGTGAAAGAGTCCGGTTGTGCAGGGATTTCCTCTTAGAGATGAGGGAGGCTTTTTAGTTTGTTTCTTTTCCATTAGATGCCCGCCCGCCCGTTGGAGATTTGCTAACTACTATACCTACTATACCTACCTAGTAGGTAGGTAGGTACCTTACCTAGGTAGTACATACCTCCCTATAGGTAAGTTCAGTGGAGCTTTGGCTGTTTGACCCAACTGCAAGTCAGTATGCACAGACAGATTCATTGTGTCGACATCATGGGTGGTCCTGCACTAAAAAAAACCCCGGCCGCAGCAGGTCCTTATGACGACGACAATTGATGGGATTCATGGATGTGAAATCAAACCCGACATCAGACCATACCTTACCTACCTGTTAACTAATTGTATGGACTACCTTGCCTTATTTTCTTTGCTCTTCTATTTTCCTTCCTTTCCTTTCGACTTTCGACCTTCGACCTTGGAGTCTCTTTTGTTTTTGTTTTGACTTTTCCTCTGGAACTAATCCAAGTCAACCCCTGCCCTTCTCTTCTTCTTTCCTGCCCCATCCTCTTCTATATCCATCGCTATTCCGGCGTCTGCCAGCTCCTATCCTTGGTCCGTGGCCGAAGACATCCATCCATACATCCATACATTATCATCACTCCAGGCGCCTCTTTTGTCTTATTTATCATACTCTCCTTTTCTTCGTCCTCAAAAGGCTCGGCCTACGACTCTGTCTCTCGCTTCTCTTTCCCTTGTCGTCTCCGGGACTACCGGATCAAAAGCTTATACTCACTCGCCTCGTATTGTTGAAGTCTCAAGTCTCCTCTTGCTGGCTATCGTCTCGACAACTTTTCTCCCGCTCTGCGTTGCTGGCATCGCCTTGGCCCTCAAACCCCCCGTGCTTGGCAGTATATCAGCATGCCTGCGACTGTGACCTAGATCTCACATGTTTCTCTGCTCCTCGTCGAGTTGGTCCGTCTTTTCTGCCTCACAACGACGTCATCTTGAATATTGGTCTCGTCAAAGCCTTTGATTCAATCCCTCACCGCCGATTATCCGATCGAAATCTCAGCTCGTACCGTGATAACTCCCTCTACGTACGCTCCATTTGCCTCTACCGGCCTTTGCATCCTCTTCCTCTTCCTCCGAGGAGTTCTGTCTTGCGTGATTGTCTGCAGTATCTACAGTACATACCTACCCATCAATTACATCTCCGGCCGGACTGGAATAGTTGTACATGGCGCTCAGCCTCTAAGCACATCCCTCAGCCATTCTCCAACAACGCTCTACCGCCGCCAAACCCAAAATATTAGGACTCAGCGACCGATTCGACGCCAGCGGCATCCACATCCACATCCCGCTCTGACTCTTGACTCTGACGGCAACGCATGCGGGGGCTCCTTTCAGCTTGACTCGTTCAATATTTTGCGACATTGCATAAGTGTAGCCGAACGAACTGAGACATCTTGACGTCGAGACGACCCTGTCACCCAGTCCACGGTTCACATCTCTATATCGTTTTCGGCCTCTTTTCAAGGAACCCTCATTTGTTTTCGAATTGAGGGTGTGGTGTCGTGTGCATCTCCCTGACGGCATGCTCGCCATCTATACATACTGAACCGTTTCTCCATCTCTGCTGATTTGGAGAACTACAATTCTTGAGCCTTGAAAGCCAGCGACAATCTCGTGGTAGTTTCGTCCAGGAGTTGTCAACATGAACACCGAAAAGTGGAAGAGGAGGACTCTTCCCACCCTCAAGACGCCCCCTGTACCAATTCCTACCGATGGTAATAAGGGATTCGATAATGTCGATGGAAAGAAACCACGCGTTTTCTCGAAAGCTCTTCGTTCTCTTAGCAATTCCTCGATGGAATCCATGTCACAGAGCCCATCTCGAAGCTCTTCCTCCATTCGACGTCTACAGAAGACACATTCAGGGTCAGGGTCCATGATTGACAGGATACATCGTCGAGTATCGATAGCTTCACCCATGAGCGCATCCGCCCCGGAATTTCCATCAGTTACTCCCGAAATCCCCTATTCTTCCATGGAGCTTATACAATACGGACCACTGAAGACTGATGTCTCGCTTCTCAAGGCCCGCGCCGAATATCTAGTTCTTACAGATACCTGTCTGATCAAGTTCGGGAGTATGGAAGGAGCAAGAGCTGCTTTCCCACAGATAAAATCGGGCAGCGGGACACTGAAGCCCAGCAGTGCTCATCACAATTCTCACAAGTCGTCTTCCGACGTGCGGATAGAAATACCCTTGCGATCCATCGTTGGCGTTTTCAATGAAGAAGGTTCAAGTCCTCGATTTGGCGTCGAGATATGGTGGTTCTCTCAGTGGCCAAAACTTGCGTATTCTAAGGCGCATCTATTCTTCATGTTGCCTAAGGACCGGGATGACTGGTTGGCCAGTATTCAACAGGCTTGTAGAATGAGCCATAGGCGAGCTCCTTCGCCCTCCTTGATCCCTGGTAATCTGAAAGCGAGAATCAACCATATTGTGGAAACCACTGAGCCAGACTCGAATGCCAACGCCGCTAAGATATTGACTTTTCCCGTGGTCAAGCGTACAATAGGCTCGCCTCAGAAGGCCAATTCTGCTGATGAGTCTCAGCACTTTGTGGATGGCTCGTCCTTCTACATCGTCATTGGGCCAGCCATGTTGTATTTCCTTGAGGTTCTCAAGGCAGATTATGCGACTACCCCTGGTGACCTGCGCGTAAAGGTGCAGTCCTACGGTACGGTCTCACTCATTCGATTCCGAGCGTCTGTTGCGTCACACGAACAGAGGTTTGTGATGAGCTTCCGGTAAGTCTCACCACACCATACTTCATCACTCCATGTTCTAACGTAGGGCTAGTTTACCACTGGGCCGTGAGAACAGACTCGAGCTTGCTAGTGTACATTACAGACATGTTATCGAGGCGATGACTAAAGTCGACCGAGAATTGAAACCCATGTGGCCACAGCATTTGCAAAAGGCAATATTCGATATCAAAGGCCTTCCTCCGCCACTTCAGTTGACCTCTGGAAATGATTTGGGAGGTCTCGAGCGAAGTTTGCACGCATATTGCGCTGCTTTCAAGGTCCAGGTTCCCAGATGGACCATCGAATGGAACACTCCCTCTCAGCCAGCATTTCGCCTTTTACCTCCTGGCGCACAACCATATTCTACATTACAATTACTTGCACTATTCCGAGCTTTGCGTTATAACAGCTACTTCAAGGAGCTCTCCTTCCGCAATATTGATCTATCATGTATCGCAGGAAAGAAGGATTATTCCCATTTCGGCGACACTATTGCCTACACATCACTGAACGGGGTCAAGATATCTGAAGAGCATTATGACATTTTGATGCAGTCTTCTGTTCTCAGTCAAGAGATGCATGCCCTGGCATTCTCATCGGAATCGATCCGAAGTATGGATCTGAGAAATATTCTTGGCCCACGAAGCACCATTGGCCGCTCCAAGGACCCTGAGGGCGCCCGGAGAGTCAGTTCTGAGGTTCTTCGACCCATTCTTCTGTTGCTGAAGCGCCAAGCGTGTCTTTGCCACAGCATCACCATGGCTGGCAATCTCATTGCACCAAGCGACATTGAGGAGCTGGCAAACTTACTCGTACTTGATGAGGTGTACATGAAGAAACTCGATCTATCTAATTGTGGACTTGGAGATGAGGGTCTTACCACACTCTGGGCCGGAATTCCAGGCCAGGGCGCCAATCTTCAACATATCGATACATCCGAAAATCAAGGTACCGTCAAATTCGAAACCATCAGGGACTCGCTTAGTCAACTACGGGCCATAAGAAAACTGAACATCGCTGGCAACACTCGGCTCCCGTTTGATGTTCCTTTGTTTGAGGATCATGTACTGAGCTCATGGAGTCTGGAGGAGCTTGATTTATCCGGCATTTCTGTAAGTCGACATACATTCCATGCATGGACTCGCAACTAACAGAAGTCGAATAGCTCAATAGCCCAACTGTGGATATTCTGACTGCATATCTGGCGTCACAGAGTTCCGAAAACCTCAGAGTGCTTCGTCTGAGCAAATGTGGTCTAACGGGTGCTCAAATAGCCCAGATGTTTTATGCCATGGGCCAGGCTCGACAAATTACATTGTACATCAACGGCAACCGCTTGGACGAGGGCATAGATGATTTGTGTGCAGTCATCAGCGAATGTTTTGGCCCTTGGGGACTATTCGTGCAGATGGTGGAGTTTGCCTTGGAAGCTAACTACATCAAACTTTTGAAGGCATTAACGGTCAACCAAACCATTGAATGCCTGAGTCTGGCGGGTACTGCTACCCCTGACTCGGCCAGCGAAACGGCCTGCAGAGCGCTTTCGGATCTTTTCTCTCAGAATCATACGATTAGGTTCCTTGACCTCTCTGGATTTGATGCCAAGCTGGATGAAGGCCGTCTTGGACGAGAATTCTCCAAGGCCTTGAGTGGACTAAGGTTCAACACACGGCTGGAGCACCTTCGCGTGCGAAGCCAATTGCTGAATGTGAACATCGGAGACCTGGCTGAAGCCATTTCTGCTAATAAAACCCTTCACAGTCTTGACTGTGAAGGCAATGATTTCAATCTTTCTAATTTTAGACATCTCGTCCGACATTTGAGTGACAGTACGACGATCCGCTATTTTTCGGCTTTCTCGGATCGCGATCTCGCCCAGACAATACAAAAGTCGGTGGACAACGCTGTGGCTACGGCGACCTCGGCGCGCAGGCAATCCATGATCTCCAAACTGCGTCACGAAAAGGTGCCCCAAAGTATTAGTGAGCCTCTAGCACAGCAGCTGCGAGATGGCTGGGAAGACGCAGTCCGAATCCAACAAGAGGTTCTGGAGAGAAATCAACTCTTATTTGAAGAAGGCGAAGATGGTCGCTACGACTCAGGCCAAGATGGCTATATGTTATGCGATGGTGAAGAAGACTTCTCTAAAGCATTTGGCGGTTTAGCGCTACGGGCGTTCGAATCCAAGAGGGCTATGAATCGTCGCGCTTCCAACCCTTATCTAAACAATAAGAGAGCCAGTATGATCTCACTGGGCCCAGCTCGTTTGGTCAGCGCCGAACCAGGTGCCAGAGTGACAAGGTCTTGGTCAAGATCTTACTCAATTGTCTCAAGCGAGGGGGGTATCAGCGCTGCAGAGAGTCCAAGCACAGGATCAGCGATCCCGACACCTCCTGAGCCCGAGAGCCCCGTAGAGAAGGAGTATCTGGTAGAGAATCAACAAGACAGGAACGAAGAGCCGCTCGATTGCGAATACAGATTTGCAGATCCGCATGATCCTGACTTTGGGCTTGAACTGCGAGCCCATCGACGATTCTGGAGTGATGAAGCTGGCTGCATCGAGGAAGAAGAACATGGAGTCCAGTTTGAGGAACGACACACCTGAGATGAGGACAACGAACTCTAATGGACAATCGAGTGCAGAGAAGGTGGCATTGTGGTCGACTCTATTCCGATCATTCCGGAGTTCTTCTTGTGATGTTTTCACTTGGGATAAGGAGGTAGGCGTTTATGAGTTTCTGGTATGATTGATGGTTGGTGGTTTATGTAGGTTTTGCGTATAAGTTACTCTTGATACCCTTCGCTAGTTTGAGTTTTTAGATGAGTCCAGTTCAATATCAGTCTTTGATTGTCTCAGTTTAAGCTAGGTACTGATGCATTATGCAGTTGCCCTCTGTTCCATGTGATACATATGTCAGTACCCAAGATAACACAATAAGCGTGCCCGACTCAACCAAAGACAACTTGGGGAAAAGACCGCCAATCCCTGTCGCGTCCAGGAGAGTCTAAGCCACCCCAATTTGCATACCTAGGTTGGTTCATTCCCCTGTAAAAGCCCACAGATGCTTTGGCAGGCCACTAGAAGCGCAGTCTCCATTGCCCCGGGGACAACTCCACTACCTAGAAACCTACAGCAACCTGCCCAGGCTCGAGACCACGCCGTTCGTCATCACATCCAATACGAAGCCACTCACTCATTCTCACTCCTCCATCATCACATTTCGTGGATGCCCTCTGTCCACTCCACAACTACCATCTGAGGGCCGTTCAGTCCTTTAATATTGTATTTCGCATACTTTTATTGCATTTGTTTTTAACTTTAAACAACCCCTTCCAGTGGAGCTTTCACGCTCCAGAGAGCTCCTCTCGGTTCCTCACAACCCCCGAATTTAGCGCCTCCGCGAACCTCCCCGACGAGCTTTTGTCCGTGGTCTTGCGATAGGAATCAACCCGCAATGTATTCAAACTCGAACGCCTTTCTAGGCGGTAATAGCCAGCGTCCTGGCGGCCAGCAGCAGCAATATGGCGGAGGATCCTTTGGTAATCTGGGTGCTGGCCAGCAGCCTGGCCAACCCAGCCCCTTTGCGCCTCAACCTACAGGCTTTGGGCAAGCACCTCTGCAGCAGCAGTATACGGGCTTTCCAATGCAGGGTCAGGGACTACAGCCGCAGCAGCCCCTTCAACAACAGTTTACAGGATTTCCGGGACAGCAACAGTCCCCCCAGCCGCAGCAGCAGAGCTTCCAGACCGGTGCTCCTGCGATGCCGTCGATCCCACCTCAGTTCCAGCAACAGTTCCAGCAGCAACAGCAGCAGCATCAACCCACTAGCTTCTCCGCCTCGCCTCAGCAAGCCTCTGGGCCTTCAAACCCACCACCGGCGCCGATGAAGCCCCAGGCTACCGGCTTCACCGAGATGGCCGCGTCCTTTCAGACTGGCAGTACTGCAAAACCCCGAGGTCGAAGACAGGAGAAGTCGCAGCCCAACAAAATCCCTAATATCCGTCTCTCCTTCATCACAGCCCAGGACCAGGCCAAGTTTGAAACCCTGTTCAAGTCTGCTGTGGGAGAAGCTGGCATGACCATGTCAGGAGAGAAGGCTCGGGATCTGCTTATGAGGTCAAGACTCGATGGCGACTCTCTATCGCACATCTGGTAAGAAGAAAATCTCTTCGGGGCATGTTGCTCATTGTTTATGCCCTTGGTGCTGACAAGTCTCAGGACTCTTGCTGATACCACTCGTGCTGGCCAGCTCTACTTCCCCGAATTCGCACTCGCCATGTACCTGTGCAACTTGAAACTGACTGGCAAGCAGCTGCCACCTAGCCTGCCCGAGAACATCAAGAACGAGGTTTCGAGTATGGTGGATATCATTAGCTTCAGCGTCGCTGACGAGAGTGCTCCCGGAGCCGGCTCTTCCTCTGCCCCTGATATTAGAACCAACACTGCCACTCCACCGACCATTCAGCAGCCGCAGCCTCAGCCTCAAGCCTCAAATGCACAGCTGCTTCAAGCGCAGATGACTGGGTTCCCGGGACAGCAGACAGGTTTCGGTCAGCAACAGGGTCTGCAAAACCAGCAAACAGGGTTCCCTGGCATGGCACACAACCCTCAAGCCACAGGTTACAGCGGTCCTCGTCCCCCGATGCCCCCAATGCCCACGGGATTTGGCCAGTCGCTCGCTCCTGGGCCTGCAGGTGGTATGGCTGCCCCTCTGAATGCTCAACCTACGGGACGGCCAGGTCAATGGGGTCTCGTCAATGCTCCTTCTACCGGCCTGCCCAACATTGATGCCCTTCAAGCCCAGATGATGCCTCAACAGGGCCGAGAAGCTGGAAACTTCACCACTCAGGGCCTGCGAGGAAACGCCGTTATCCCCTGGGCCATTACAAAGGAGGAAAAGACCCGATACGATTCTCTTTTTAAGGCTTGGGATGGCCTTGGCAAGGGGTACATCGGTGGTGACCAGGCTATCGAGATATTTGGTCAGAGTGGACTTGAGAAGCCCGATCTTGAGCGAGTTTGGACTCTGGCTGATCACGGTAATAAGGGACGTCTGGATCTCGACGAATTCGCCGTTGCCATGCATTTGATCTACAGAAAGCTGAACGGTTATCCATTGCCTAACAACCTTCCCCCTGAGCTTGTTCCTCCTTCGACTCGAAACTTTAGCCAGTCCATCGGTACCCTCAAGTCAATGCTTCACGATGAATCTGAATTTCGCACCAAGTCAGGTGCCGCTCTGCTTCCGCAGAAGACTGGCGTTAGCTATATGAAGAACCGTTCATTCAGGGGTGCACCTGCTGGAGCCGTCGCTGGTCGGAAGGATGCCACAGTCTTCAAGAACGAAGACGAACAGTTTGGATATAGATCGAGCGCTCGTCGCAGGGTCGGCAACAACTCGCCTCGTCCCGAATCTCCCGCTTCTGTCGCCTCGAATGACGACCTGACTTTGGGTCAGCTCAAGAAAAAGATTAAGGAGAAGGAGGTTCTCCTGGATGCTATGGACTTCGCAGATGAGAAGAACCATGAGGAAGACGACATCCTCGACCGCCGTGACCGCCGTGAGGCGGAGGAACTCTATCGTCGCATTCGTCGAATCCAAGAGGATATCGACTCTCATCCCGATGCTGCCCTTGCAAGCGGAGACTCCGACGCTGAGCGAAGAGCTCTCAAGCGCCAACTTCAAAATCTTACTGACAAGGTTCCCGAACTTGCTTCGCAGGTGCGCAGAACTGAGAAAGCCATTATGGATGCTCGGTTGGAACTGTTCCGTATCAAGGATGCCAAGGCTCACCCTGGCAGTGGTGCTCCTATTGTAGGAACAGGGCCTGGAGGTACAGTAACTGAGTCGGATCGACTCAAGGCCAGGGCCAAGGCCATGATGCAGCAGCGAACTGCTGCATTAACTGGCAAGAAGGTTGATGTCGGCATTGAGGATCTCGATGCGCCTAAGCGTCTCGAGGAAGAGAGCATCAAGGTAAAGAATGAAAAGGAGAGTAACGAACGTATGGTTCGTGATGTCGAGGAAAGTGTTCGCGACTTTGCGCACGGTATCGAGGACAGTCTCAAAGAGGGCGGCCGTGACAACACCAGTGAGCACGAAAAACGCCGCTGGGAGGACGCACTCGGTGTCGAGGATGAGGTTCGAGACTTTATCTTCGACCTTCAGCGTGAAAGCCGCAGCGCTCGACTTCGTGCTCAAGACAAGCGACCCGCCCGGGCTTCAGCACGCACTGAGGAAAGTCGGCCGGAACGTGTCGCTAGTCCTAGAGTTGAGAGTCCTGTCTCGACCTCTCGTACGGCAACTCCTCCTTCTGGAGGCTCATATTCTTCATACAAGACCCCTGAGGAGCGAGCTGCTTTTATTAAACAGCAAGCTGAACAGCGAATGGCTGAGAGGTTGGCCGCCCTCGGTATCAAGGCCCCGACAAAGTCCGGCGAGACAGCTGCCCAGCGCATCGAGCGAGAACGCGCTGAGCGAGCTGCGAAGTTACGACAGGCAGAGGAAGAGGATGCTCGTAGGGAAGCCGATCGCCAGGCTCGTCTCGCTGAAGAGCAAGGGATTCCACCTCCTGCACCTGAGCAATCCAAGGCTGAGGCCAAGAGGCCTCCACCTCCCCCAACGCGACATCGTGGTAAGCCTGAGGCTGATCAAGAGGCTACAAAGAAGGTCGAGGAGGATGCTGCCGCTAAGCGGGCCGAAGAAGCACGGCTTGCCCATGAGCACGAGCAGCAGCAGCGCGAGACGCAGCAGATGGAGTAAGTGTCGAATCTGAAGGTCCGCGTAATGATTTGCTAATCCCGTTTCTAGAGAAGATGCAAAGGAACAGGAGGACGATCTCGCCAAGGAGCGTGAGGCTTCTGAAGCTCGTCTGAAAGCCCTTGAAGAACAAGTGAGACAAGGCAAACTTCGCAAGGAGGAAGAGAAGAAGCGGAAGAAGGCAGCCATGGCTGAGGCCAAGGAGAAGGAGGCCAAACTTGCGGCAAGGCGGGCAGAGATTGAGGCTGCGCGTCAACGGGAGCTAGAACTACAACGACAGCTTGAAGCCATGGAAGACGGTGATAGCTCGTCGTCGGATGAAGACGCAGGTCCTCAGCAAATCACTCCTCAAGCTTCTACGCCCACCAGGAGCGACAGTCAGGTAGCCAGCCAAGAGCTTGACAAGAAGCCCTCGCCGCCCCCCGCTGCTGAGGCAGTTTCGTCTCCCCCTCCTCCTCCAGCGGTTGTCACGTCGCCACCCAGTGAGACCGAGAGTAAGAACCCCTTCTTTAGGATGATGTCTCAGTCGACCGAGGGTACACCCGCTGCTGCTCCTCCGGCACCTTCGGCTACGAACCCTTTCCATAGGATGACCCAGAGCCAGGAAGCCAAAGCTCCTTCTGGCCCTGTCTCGCGTCGCCGTGCAGACACTGACGACTGGGGTTCTGATAATGATGATAAGGACGATGACTCAGACGATGAGCGACCTGGTGGAGGTAGCGCAGCTCAGCTGGCCTCTATGCTATTTGGCACAATGGCACCTCCTCGTCCTCTCTCCGCAGCCGGTAGGGAATCAGCAACCGCTAGTCCTGTGGCCGCCAATGCTGTGACTCCTGTCGCACCTCCTCCGCCTCCCCCGATGCCGAACACTGACTCTCCGGCTCCGATGACTTCTCCACCACCACCTCCTCCTCCTCCTCCCATGCCCGGAAGTGATGCCCCTTCGGCACCACCGCCCCCACCACCGATGCCATCAGTCGGCGTACCTCCTCCACCTCCTCCCCCTATGGGTGGCGCTCCTCCGCCTCCTCCACCTCCCGGCGATGCACCTGCTCCTCCTTCCGGTGGCGGTCGTCCAGCTGGTTTCCTGAGTGAGATCCAGCTGGGCAGGACTCTCAAGAAGACAACCACCAAAGACAGCAGTGCAGCGGCGGTGGCGGGACGAGTTTTGGATTAAAGTCACACCTTTTTGTGCATATCTTGGAGAAGGAGGCAGACTAGTTATTGCTGATTATGAGGTGGGACCCGAGACAGGTGAGAGGTTTAGTCAGGGAAAAAGGGATGGCGTAGAGCTAGCTAGTTAGTAATTTGAGTCCAGAAAAACAATCTCATCGTGACTCTGGGTTTTCTTTTCCTCGCCAGGTCTTACGAAATTTTTACTTGCGACTACATATTTGCTATGCGGTGCTATGCAATGAGATAGGTATGCTATATTGAGGAACGTCGTGAACATGTTGTGAAGCCAAGGCCGAAGCACGATGCCGCTTCATGATAACGATAATACTAGGTCATCGGGGACGAGGCCTCGTGTTTCGGCTTGTAATTGTACTACGTTGGCGTCAAAAAGGTCTCAGTCAGGTCTCAAGCCCCTTTCGTCAATTCACGATGACATTGTCTTGGAATTCGGATATAAGTCCGCACATGCACGAAGTGGGCATTGAGAAGGGAGTTTCAGTCTTTGACAAACCCGTGAGGTTACAATTGGCATTACTCGTCTTGGCGGGAATTACTGGCCAAGCTGACAAGGCATGCTGTGAATGTGAGTGTGAGGTGCGGGAGGCGGTGCATGTGGACATGTCAATCTAAATGAAACATGCAAAGCGTCGGGATTAGCTAAACGAGGGCGCGAGGATGTAGGTACAGGGTCAGTTACGGCATGTCAGAGAGCCGAGAGTGTGTAATGTGCAGGCTATTCCATTCCTTACGAGTCGACATGCCTTGGAAGGCGAGATATGTGAAGGCATACTCTGTAGAGATCATGAGATGCCCGCCAGGGATAGTAGAAACAGGGTATAACTAACTACCTACTTAGTGTGTCTACGCTTTGTAGGTTAACAGCACCAGATGGGACCGAGATATGCCGGAAGCTTGGTCGAAGGAGACTAATTATCGAGTCTTCCAGGGGAGAATCAAGGTACGTACGTATGTGCCGAATTCTATGCCTAACTAATACATCACGGAGTATAGGCACGGAGCGTCCGATATACGCAGGGATATTTGGTTTGAATCCAGGACTCGACGGTAGGTAGGTAGTCTAGCGGGGTTAACTTTGCGAGCGGGTCTGCGAGGAAAACCTCGGCCGCTTGAGCCTTGAGAAGGAGGGAAATAAAAGAGAATAAAATGAAAGAAAGGAAAAAGCAACAAAGCAACAAAGCAACAAAGCAAGTAAGATGGCAGTGAACTGAGCGCCCGATCGGATGAAAGCTCAGATCAGCTTCTGCTACTTACGTACAGTACATACATGGATGATGGTATGGTAGGTCTGGCCTCATGAGACCAACAGGCACAGGGCTGGCTACTGTAACAAGACCAAACAGATAGATAGATATCACAGCACTGTAGATAGATGCCTGCTTAGCCCGGGACTAGATGAGTTGTCAAAGTGTGAAACGCTTCAAGAACTGGTTTTTGGAAAATTAGCATTTCTTATGCGATTCGACGGCAGTTGGACGTTTGTTTTCTGCTATCCAAGCCGTCTAAATCCCTGCCTCTACCTACGACCTTTTGCTCTCTTTCTTCTGATCTTCAATTGTATTCACTTCACTTCACTAACAAGGCATGGACAGCACATCCCGTCCCAATATGGGGACCCATTCAAGCCCTTGAGAACCATTTGCGGAGAAAGAAAAAAAGGGCCTGGCCCTTGTCAAGAACTTACTGGGATGTTTGCCCTTGAGCGAATGGCTTCATGGAGCGTGTTCGATGTGGATATCAGTTTAATTGAGGATGGGGCACGAAACGAGACTGATCAGTTTCTTTTTAAAGAATGAATGAATCGTTTGACAGCAGTCATGATGTCACTGCGTCTAGATGTTCATTCAGGGGATAAGATCAGCCAGCTGGTAAAGGTGTAAGTGCACGTTCAAGGGAGGAATTTATTTGGTGGACGAAAAAGCGGTCAAAATTATCGCATCAGTTAATTGATTGTCATTACAACACCTCAGGCTCAGCTGAGGTCAGGACAAGTCGGGTCGCATTTTGGGTTACATATCCATTCCTGCAAAGACCAGGGCTACCAGACGAGAGAGAGTTTGTTGGGTGTTTACCTAAAGAGGCAATGTGTAAATAATGCAAGCGACAAGACGCGTGACAGAGGGTGGAAAAAGACGCGTCATACCTTGAGCTTGAATAATTGAGTTTTGGTGGTGTTGGTGTTGTAAAAGAGGAGGGGAAGCAGATCCAACTTTGTGGCTTTTTTTGACTGAGATGGTCATGATGACGCCTCACTTACTTACCCCGCTATGATACGGGATATTCAAGATCGGTCTTGGTCTTGGTCTGTCCTGGTCTGTCCTGGTCTCATTCTTTAGCCTTTTCTCCTCCCTCCGTTGAGCCGAATGTGGTTGCGATGCGCTATTTCGGCCGCCGAGTCTGCAAGTACAGTAAGAAAACCCATTGACAGCTGAAACTATTGATGATGGAGCAAGGATCTGCTAGCCGATGATTGACTAAACTAGTTAATCAAGAGCACGTTAGTCAACCCACCGTAATAAATCCTGGTTCAGAGGTTGAGGCTGTTATCAGCGTTTGAGCCATTACATGAGGCATGAGGTACGAGGCACGTTATTCAATGGCCCTGGGTTTCTTCAACAGTACCTACCTAGGTAGCCATGCGTTGGATGTTTTGGGTCCAATTTGATCTATAATGCCCATCCATATCAAAACAGCCCAAAGCTAAAGATGCTTATGGCATCTGCAATGGGATTTACAACGCCCTGCAGGACGGGACCGTTGGCATAACGGAATATTTATGCTTCTCATGTTTTTAAGCCTCTGTTTACTCTGAGTAGGTACCTATTTGATTTTATTCATGTGAGACGACTCACTGTCAGTCTTTGATCGACATACTGCAAAGCACTATGTATCTCAGGGCTTATTAGCCTTGAAGGATATGAGTACTCTATGGAGTACCTACCTTACGTTGATGAAGGGCACGTCCCTATGCCACAGGTTCCAGAACCCGGATAGCATCGGATGGCAATGATGAACTTCAAGCGGTTTGCTCACAGGCTTAGCCTCCAGCTCTCAGCTATAAAGAGTTAAAATGCCGTACTGCGTAAGCACTTTTCACTTTTCTGGTCTCAATGCAAACTCTAATATGCTACAGATCGGAGGAGGATCAGACCAGAGGCGGCACGAGGAAAATTAAGATTCTTCACATGTAAGCAAGGGTGATCCTGTTAGAGTCTCTTTGTTGAGCCCCATTATCAGCGCCAATGTCATTCATTGTCAGCCACCCAAGGATATCCATCATCCAAGGATGTGATCCATTATAATTTATAACTCAAGACCGAGAATCATGAACAATGAATGACGACGAAGAAGTGCTGTAGGTATGTATAAACGTAGTAGATTGCAAGGTTATTGAGATGCGGGGGGTCTCGTATTTCTCCTCGTCCCGTCGCTTCCATTGTTTCGCCTCTACTGATGGTGGGTGCAGGCACCAAAAGCTAAAAGTCAGGTACTGATATTCTGAGACTGTTCGATGCAACCTCTGCTGCAGACCCTTGGGAGTCGCAGTATTTGATTGGTCCTCGACAATTGCAATCCAAACAAAGATTGCCATTGATTGAAGACGCGTCTTGGTCGGCCAAAAGCGCGCCCAGACTTGCTATCTCATCATCATCATCACCACCACCAACTCACACACAACTTGGTCGACTCGAACGAGGCAATTCACACATGCATACTATGTACCTAGTAATTACCTCGCTTCAATCCACCCACACCATTTTTAATTCTTTGTCAAAAAGAACAAAGGCGGCGCGCACTGACCCTGATCTCGACTCTCCTTCAGTTGGCCGCATCCTTGCTCATTCTTGGTTGACGGCCGTTTTATGCTACCTTAGCACTCTACTCGTACTCTACTGTAGGTATTCAACGGTTTGCCTGTGACTGGGCTAGCTGGGCTTTTGACGTGACTCGGCCGGGCTTGACTTGACAGTCATGACTTTGCCAAGTGAAGCATTCCACCCAGTTATGCTTCCTCGACAAGGACAAGGCCAATCATCGTCTGAAGAACCCTGCTCGGAACCACGGGCTTGCGAGGGGGCGTTATACATCTATCAATCAATCATCTTGGGGAAACGCATACTAAAAGTACATACATACATGTCTAGGTAGCAAGAGGAGGAGGGGAGGAAGAAGAAAAACGCCGATAAAATTCGAACAAAGACAGAGGAAGGCATTGATGAGCAAAGAGGCGTAGTCAATTCAATAGCTCTCGGCATCTCTAATGTTAGACCTTTTCTGCTTCCAACTGTGGCTGGCTGGCTGTTCTCGTTTCAGTATAGCATGGCGTGGCATGGCGTCTCGTCTATCTGATGAGCTTTTCCTTTTTCTTCTACCTACCACAAGGTATAGGTATTATTAGCTTGCTGTAAATATATGTCAATTTCAATTAAGCATTTCAAGAAGAAGAAGAAGAAATATATTTCAAGAAAGCTATCTAAATCGTCATACGGAACTGGCCTCATTGTAGGCAATGTAATATCAGGCGTCTGCCTTTAAGCTGTATCACTAAAAGCCCCTCGATTCTTGTGCTCGTTACTGTCCCATCCCCATATTCATCTGACAAGACATACTGTACGGACTTTCAGTCCAAGGTGGGATCGGCACCAAACACAATCCCAGCATCTGATCCGGAAGCATCCCAAAGCACCACCACCACCAATAACAACAGCACCGCACAGCACCGCACAGCACACCAGGCAGAGCACGACATATTCGCTTCGCATCCAAATCTGAAAATCTTGGATGCACTGATACGGCAGAAACGGAACGCAACAGGCACAGGCACTGCACGTTAGGCCGTGAATACGGAGCACGTACAGAGACTCCGATAACAAGATCGAGATCTGCTGGGTGCCGTCTCCACTGCCTTACATACATCCCTAGTACCAAGTTTCGTAGAGCATCCGGTTATCGTTTTTTATGTGGTGCCAGGGTCAAACACCATGGCCTTGAATAGCATGATCAACAGCCTGGTTGAACAATGTGGTCGCATGAGTCTGAGGAGATATCTTCATTTCGGTGTCCTCCAATCCGTATTCATAGCCTATTGCGCGACTTCATCTCACCTCGAGACGAGCGAATGTCTCATCATGAATCTGACTTGTTGCACTTAGTTGACTCGAGGCAGAGAAGAAAGGAGGGCTTCTGTCTCTTCTGTCTCTTCTGTCGACAACCAACACCCAATACAATCCCCCCGCGTTCATCGACTCAGCCAACGCAATGGAATCGTGACAATCTCTTGGCTGTTAGAGAATCAGACTGGCCAATCATTTCTCGTCAATCCCCGCGCGCGTCGAGGCCGAGGATGAGGGCGCCTGGTGATGCATCCGCTGTTGAAATGGAAACGGGAATGGAAATGGGACTTTCACGGCCCTTGTTAAGGTGACGCTAGTGGAGGGTTACCTAAGATCCCTGCATCTTCACGCCCCTAGTTTTGCAGCGGCCCACACCTCACCTCGCGAGCTCACCTCACCTTGACACTCTCTCTCCCTTTGGTCGGTTGGATCTTTCTTAGCCCTCAATCGCCCATTCCCGAAACACGTACGCCCTCGATTTACACACACCCTTGCTTTTACTTGGTTATCGCAACCTACCTTGCCTATCGAATCGAATCGTTGCGCTGTGCTCTGCTGTGCATCTCGACTTCTTCTCTCACTTCTCTTCCCCTCCTGTTCTCCTCCTCTTTTCTCACCCCTTGATACACATTACTGCGACTTCATGCGAGCGAGACAAGAGAGGTCCGAGTTCAATCAGGCCCTATTCAATTAAAGCCCATGACATCAGTCTCGCTCTGCCCGAACTGATCGATTTCGATTATCCGCCCATCCAATTTTGATACCAAGGCAGAGCAGAGACAGTGCTCACGCAGAGTCCCTCTTTAGCTCTCTCTCTCTCTCTCTCGCGCTCTCTTCCTGTCGTGTCAGCCCGGGCGCTCTCCATCCAATCGCTGTTCTCATCATCCTCCCTGCGCCTGGTCCCCACCGGGCCTCACACACGGCGGCCACAGGTGCAGCCATACGCGGTACAGCGCCCACTGAGAGACGGCCTAGTCCCCATCTCCAGCAGGTCCCAAGACGCCTCCGCACGCCAGCTGCTAACTGCTGCGCCGGGGCCCTATTCTTTTTTTTTCCCTCTCTCTCTTTAGGTTCCCTTCTCGCCCGCATTCACCTGCACTTGTACTGCAGGGCGCGGTGCAGTACACTAATCTTGGGCACCACACATTGCACCTCGTCTTGGCTGCATCATTCTACAATCAACCTCCATCTCCTCTCTTGCTCGCACTCTCGCTCTTACTCTCACTCTTACTTTTCTGCTCTTCCTCATTTTCTAGAGATTGTTTCGCTATTCCGGCTCAGTCAGAATTAATCGACATTTGCATCTCGTCCATTTTATAGAGAGTAATCGGCGACTACTCACTCACCCTAGCCTTTACCGCTTCTACATATCTGCACCTGGCTAATTGTTGACCCTACCTATCCTGGTTCACGATTTACTCTTTAATCACCAGCTTTCCCCTCTCGACAGTCCGCCAACCGAGCCGGTCTTGACTCATTTGCGACAATATTCTAAACCGGTTTGATCTGCTGATATTTCTTCGTCAACGCGGCCTGGTCATCTTCATTCCTGCGCACCAAAGTCGCTTCTATATTCGGAGCAACTCCCAGAGACCGTGAACGAACGAACCCCAGATACCGGCTGCTCGTCCTATTGAACGCTCCGACCAAGTCACGACAGCCCTGTCAAAGCAGCCCCACAGCTCATTACTACCTTGAACTCCACGCTCCATCCAAGTCAGTAGGACGTTCTTTTCTTTCCCTCTTCCTCTTCCTTGCCGTCATGCACACTCGTCCCATTAGGCTCTGCCGGTGTCCACTCTTTAACTCCCACCTTCGCCCGTTATCTTACCGTCATCTCTTCCACTTTCCGTCCCCGGCATCGACTGACTAACCTTGATTTAAAGTACAGCGTTTGGTTCAACCATTTTGCTCAGTACCGCAACCCCATTAACCCGATATCGAGCTTCGTGACTCGATCGACATGGGCAAACACACGCGTTTTCCCAGTTCCACTGGGCCGCTACAAATATTCCAGGACGACATGCCAGAGAATGTCACCCCAATGACCAGTCACGCTCCTATGCCCTCTGCCCCAAAGCAAGCCCGAAGGCCCTTGACCAGCTCAACCTCAAACGTCGTTTTCAACCCGCCCACCGCCTCTCACAATGCGCACTCGCCCTTCAAGCAAAGGCCTTCCTCCGCCTCGCAAATCCCATTGGCCTCGGCCCACGGCAACAAATTAAACATGGTCGCGATGGCGCCTCCATCCAGGCGAGGTCATACCACAGATTCGTTGCAAAAGAAGCCTTACCTATCGAACTTTAAGACCGTGTCTCAAAAGCAAAGTTTTGACATGGCTTGGGATTACGGAAAGGAGAACGTCCACCCTCAGCTCTTCCCGGCACCTCCTGCGATTGATTCGTCGGTCAGCAACTACTATCAGAAGCCAAACGGCAAGCGCGCTCTCATGGAGGCTGCTCCCATCAAGGAATTCAGGCCTGCCAAGAAGACAAAGGCTGAGCCAGTGCCAGCGACAGAGCCTGAAGCAGAGACAGAGGCGACAACCGTTATCCCTCCCCACGATAGTTTCCCTCCAATTGTCGATGATGGCAACAAACCTGCCCTCAGCTACGCCGACCTGATCGCCATGGCCATCTTCCGATCCCCCAACCGACGACTGACACTTGCTCAGATTTACAAGTGGATCAGCGACAACTACTCCTTTTATAGCCCTACTGATGCTGGTTGGCAAAACAGCATTCGCCACAACCTCAGTCTCCAGAAGGCTTTTGTGAAGATCGAGAGACCTAAGGATGACCCTGGTAAAGGCCACTACTGGGTGATCAAGCCCGGTCACGAAGCACAGTACCTGAACAAGAAGCCGACTCGCAAGTCCGCCTCCGCATCCGAGAACCTTCACGTCATATCGACTCGACTCGAGCCTTCCCGGCCGGCTTCGGCACCGACTCAGGAACCTACGCTACCGCCCCCTGTTCCAACCTGCCAGCCGGCTCTGCCACCTCTTCCTACCTCCCAGGCCACCATGTCAATGCCAGTCGATCTCTCGTCCGACGCAACTATTCCTGTCTCAGACAACCTGGGTCCCGAGGATGCTACTGACAAGGCCGACCAAGAACTCTCTCTCGACTCATATCTCTACTCGCCTCTGCCTGCCGCCATACACTCATCACCGCCTGTCTCTCGGCATGTGGATCATCGAAGTAACACGCCGCCTCCCGTCTCCCGAAATATTGCTTCATCTGTCTCACGGTCTCACAAGCGCAAGTTTGCATCCATGGACGACAGCGGTTACTATTCTTCTGTCGAGATGTCATCTGCTATCAGGCCTAGCCAAAAGTTCATGCTGACATCTGAGGCTGACCGCCCTCGGAACAAGTCGAGGGGCCGTGCTGAGGAGGAGATCGCCCGTATTCGGAAATCATCTCCTTTTAGCCCGACCAAGACACGATTCTATTCCGCCATTCCACCTGTCTCTTCGTCTCCTCTCCGACCAGCGTACGACAAGCAGATGCTGCCACCGATTACTCCTATGGTCAAACTTAACCCTCCCGCTCGACCACCTCCATCAGCGTCTCCAAACACCAACCTTCGACTTCACCGCGACGCGGTCCGGAACATGCTCCAGTCACCCGATAGGAAAGGCGACGCTGAGAACATTCCTTATAGCCCAGCTTTCTACCTAGGCAACGACTTCTGTCCGTCCAACTTCGGTGTGAGTATCCTTAGTGATGGAGAGTTCTCTATGAATCAGGACTTGACTGGTATGGGTTGCCTTGAGGACGGTACTTTCCCTGTCATGAGCTCAGTTGAGGCTGGGTCTCCTATGAAGCGTCCCGCGAAGCGTACCCGTCTAGATCGAACTGTTTCCGCATCAGTTCTTGGTGATATCACCAATTCTGCTGCCAGAAAGCCCATCGCCTCTGCTCCACTTCTACGACCACCTGAGCAGTCTATGCAGTTCGATACCCCGAGCAAGGCATTCGAGGGCCTGAGCTCCCCGAGCAAGATGTTCCAAGAATCTCCTTTGCGAAATCAGTCCACAAAGTTTGCCGACTTCTTGAACGTTTCCTTGGACCCCAATGACTGGACTTCGGGGGCTATGATGGACCAACTGGACTTTACCCGCCCCAACGCCGGCGGTATTACAGATATGCCTGAGCTCGACATTTTTAAGGGTTTTGACAAGATTGGATCCACATCACAGAACAACAGCAGAAATCCCCCACGGAGCAACAAGCCCGGGTTACCGCGAAGCTATACGACTCAATTTTAAAAGCAAGACGACACTGAAAACGAACGTGGCAAGATGACGAAATAAGCATAAATATGTATGACATTCATGATTTGACGAAAGAATATAAAAACATAACAATTCCTTCGAGAACTGACCTATATATACAAGGCCCGATTGTGGCTTGTATATTGGGTCGTGTCCGGTATGGACTAGAACAGAGAGACTCGGCATCGGTCGAGTGCTCGGATGGCTTCACAGCTAGCAGTTGACGATGATAATGACTTTGGGGCACGTTCTACTCGCTCACAAGGCATGGGATGCTGAATAGCAATTTTGTGGGATTTTTTAAATTTTTTTTAGTTGCGTTTCCCTTTAACTGTTTATGCCATGCTATTCTCTGCCAGGAGTTTGTATGGTTCTCTGGAAGGAATGATGAATGGTATTGCGCGCATATTACATGTTCTCGGTTCTAGGGGGTTGCTTGCTTTGGTTTTCGGGAATGGAAAGAATAAGGAAGGGCAGGGAAATGAAAGGAACGGTCTGGACATTCGACCACGTATGGTAGCTATTATTTACATTTTGGCCTCAATCACAGTGCTTATTAACATTTACTACGCTGACGCAAAGTCAATATTTTGTGCCTCGCTGTGACTTACTACCGGGTGAATCAGATCTGTCTCTCCAGGCATCTCGACCAGCCATTATCCCGTGTTTGGTTCAGGTAATGCACCAGTGGCTGAGACATCCGATTTGGGCTTCTTTTTGGCGGCGGCACTTCTCTCGTGTGTCACTGGCAGGCATACGAGTCGTCCGTCGTGTTGTTGGGAAGGGGTATCAATTATGAATGACCTATGTATACTGGCTATTAGTCATGACTCCTTAAACGCCTTTGATCTATTCATCCCAGATGAATGGATCTTCTATACCATTCACCAAGCCTGGCCAGCCCCTGACTTCTGTAACCTATCCAACAAGTCCACCATTGACCGTGTCCCAGAGGGAATTATTTCTACAAAGGTACCGCAAGATCGAGGCGATATAAGCGCCGCAAACCCGCAACCATCTTGGGGCGTGAGACTCTTCCGAGCTCAACCATTTTAGTATATACGCATCCGTGTTGCCCAACCTGCCGCCTCTTTTTGGTCAATGTTGATCTTGTAGGGGAACGGGTTAGTACCCTGAGTTGTGATGGGCGGTATGTGATCTTTGTGTGTATTAACGAATGCGACTATCTTCATCGCTGTTGCTGAGAGGGTCTGCTCCATTGCTCGTCGAACTTTAGCACGTTCTAAACCACGTATTAGCAATTCCCTTACGATACTTTAGAGCGAGGAGGAGGAGGTCCATACCACTCTCTGTTCTTGGCTCGGCGACAGTCACTTTGATGGTCCAACACTCCCAACAAACCTCTTCATTGCCACGGGACAGCCAGGCTTTGCGACGACGTTTCTCGAAAAACTGAACAACGAGCTGACCACGCCCACCGTTACCACTTCCGGTGCTGGCGCTGTTAGCACCGCCTGATGAGCGCTGGACATCGATCTGACGCTCAAGAGCCGCGACGCGTTGATCTATCATAGTCTCAAGCTCGTCGTCGTCAACATAGGGAAGCGTCGTGTCAAGGACCTCGCGGGTTTGTGGGACGATGGAAGGGAAGAATCGGTTAAAGAATATGGTATGCAGTATTCCTGTGAGAAGGCATGTTAATGAGGCGCATTCGTGATGATTTCGAGAACATCGTCACTTCTTTGTCGTCACAAGTATAGCGGGGTGGGTGTCCAGGGTAGGATGACGATCAAGAGAACAACCAAACAGAGCCAAACTTGCCTTTGACTACTTCACGAACCGAGCGCGGGTCGGCGAATACGTCGAGGATAAACTCTGGTGGTTCTTGTTGGTCCATATTATCGGTGCTGTTGTAGAGTCGATTGTGGGCTATGATCATGGTTTAGGAAACGGGAGTTGAAGAAGGAGGCTGAGATAGATATGGAGATAAGTAAGTACTAAGATAATGACTCTAAATGAAACAACGTCACTGAGAACCATAAAAGGGAGGGGCATGGGATCGGTTTAGGTGGTCCCCACTTACCCCGTGCTTCAGCTCACCTCAGCACAGCCACACAGTCGATAGATATGGTCTGGTCAATCATCTTTTATCTCACCAGCCACATATCATCTCGTAAACTCCACCTCCACCTCGGCCACGTCTACCGACTCCGACCACGGGGTAAAGGTATATCAAGCCTCCATCCATATTCGGGGCCGAGGCTCGGGCTCATGTTGGCATTGGCACTGACATCCAACCCTGAACCTTTTTTTTTAAACTCTCCTAACTCCAACCTTACCCCAACGAGAAGCTCCCAGACCGAACCCGAACTCTCAACGGCTTCTTAACGTCCACATGCTCACGCAGTGGTACCCTTTGCCTCGGTGAATCGATCGGTATACTTTACGTACAGTTACAACTTGTGAACAATTGATCGCCGTTTCCCCCATCGCGTACCTTCCATTATCTTCAAATCATGTTCACATCTGCTCGGCGCTGGCTGCGCAACAATCGTACGCCCATTGCTGTCGGCGTGGGCGTCATCGGTGCCGGTTACGTCGCGACGCAATATGTCATTGGAAAGCTTAATGATGCCCGCGAGCGCATGAGCAGCGACCGCATCGCCAAGGAGAAGTAACCATCAACCATCTGATAGCAGTGACACGCAAACACATACTGACAACTCATGACACAGCCTGCGACGTCGCTTCGAACAGAATCAGGAGGACTGCACATTCACCGTACTGGCTCTCCTGCCCTCCGCCACGACCGCCATTCTCGAAGCCATGAACACGGAGCAGATCACATTTGAGATTCAGCAGATGAAAGCCACCAAGGCTATAAAGAATGGTGGCCCCGAGTCTGCAGCGCCGCCCAGCATCGCAGATACTACACTGACAGAGGACGATGGGAAGAGTATGGCTGGCCAAAGCGAGAGCGGTGCACAGTCCAGCCAGGCCCCTACATCTTCACCATTCAACGCCGGTGGCGAAGCGCACAAGGAAGCACCGAAGTCTCGCAAGACGAAGCGACAACTATGGGATGACGTGACCATCAGCGGTGAGTAACAGCCTTACTCTTCTTCTTTGCACAGAACTAACACACACTGCAGCGGTGACGCGGTCTTTTACTTTGATATATACCCTTGCGCTGCTTACAATGCTAACTCGGGTTCAACTCAACCTCCTTGGCCGAAGAAGCTATCTATCGAGCGTGGTGGCCCTCGCAACAGGTGGCCAACAAGGCACAATCAGTCTTGAGAATAACGATGACGACAACACAGAACAGACTTATGGCAGTGACTTCGACATAAACCGCAAGTACCTGACTTTCAGTTGGTGGCTACTGAACAAAGGATGGGTGGACTTGATGCACCGAGTAGAGAGCGCCGTGCGCACCGTCTTTGGCAGCCTGAGCCCTAGGGATCTCCTGAGCTTTGAGAGGTTCTCTGAGTTGACAACTGAGGTGAGGAAGCTTGTCGAAGGTTCTACAAAGGAGGAGCGTCAGAAGTCAGACTGGCTCAACTTTCTCCTCCCACCCAGGGGCATGGAGGACGAAGTGATTCGAGAGTCGGGCATCCTCGACGAGACATCCAATCAGGGTGACGAACAGTCAACACCCGCGTCACAGGCGATCCTGAGACGGCTGCTTGACGAGACAGCCGATCTTATCGAATCACCCAGTTTCACGCACGTCCTCACTCTTCTCCTCGATGCAGGTTTCTCCTATCTCATTGATAATAAGCTCGCCACGGCCGCGTTTGAACTCCCGGCCTCAGATGGTATCGTCACTCCCGAACTCAAGGACCAGCAGCGCTCAAAGGTGATACTACTACCAAAGATCCTGTCGGTGTTGACACGTCAGGCACATGTCATTGGCGACGGAATGCCCAACGAATACCTCCAGAAGATGGAGACTGTCCGTGACCTGGAGGCTTTTGCTGCTGTCGTGTATTCAAGCAATTGGGAGCAGGAAATTCGCACAGATGATGACCTGATGGCCAGTGCTGTTGATCTTGGCGCTTCGCAGACAACTGGTGTCACCAAGACGTCGCAACCACAGACTCAGACACAGACACAAGTCCAAGGTGCACAAGGGGAATCAAGCCTGGTTGTGGTAGACCCTCAGGGGGGCTTTGAGAGCGCATGGGGACGAGCAGTGGAGGACAAGTCGTGAAGTGTATGTGTTCTAGTTGTGTTTATTGTGTTGCTACATAAGTTTGGGAGTCATGGCGGGATTGTTACAAGGAAATCAGGGATGAAGATAAAGGAGCAGCATAATATTGGGAAGCATCTGGGCTATTGAAGACGCAAACAAATGTCACATGTTAGTTATTTAGAGGCGAGTATATGGTGTTGATATAGTTCAGCCGAGTCCGAGGGATTTGGTTTAACAACCCCCTCGTGTAACATTGATGCCGGAAATGGCGTTGGGTATAGTCCTCTCTTCTCTACTTCCGCATGCCTCCTGAGCCGAACGTGAGGAACGCTTCCGGGCTCCTGGTGCGGAATTGCGCTGTCATGCCGAAACCGTCATCCTGCTCGGAGCCGGGCAACACGAGTGCAGTGTTCTTGTGGTTGGGTTATTCTCCTGATAGCGGTGAGGCCAGTAGATACACCTCCTTCATACCTGCAGCCCTTAGGCCATGCCCGGGAGCGCAGTATCTAGACTAGAGGGACGTGAGTTTGTTTCCCCATCTTAAAGGCTCCATGGTTGTAGGTGGTATTCTCAAAGGCAATACTTTGAAAAGTGCTGATTATTCTTACTCCTACCGCTCACATCAAGCCCCTGATGAACTGATCAAGGCCGAGCTCGAAGAGCTCGTTCTTGACACCATCGCCATTTTTGTGTTCCACAGGCGCCAGGGGGTTCTTGACCACTACAAAGGAAGTTAGCTCAGATGTTACACTCTTGGCTCATAAACCACACCATATTCCACCCAAAGGTTTATGTAAATTTGGTGTAGCACATTGCGCATGCTCAAGGTCGCTGTGTCGGTGAGGATAACAAATCTCAAGTTGGCGGGTGTTTCGTAAAAATGTAGCTTATACTGGGAAGTGCGGTAGCTGATAAATGCATCGTCGTCGCCGCCGAGCTTACGGACCATATTTCGAAGGGAGAAGACGGTGCCGAATAGGAGCTTTGCATCATCAGAGGATGTGCTCGGAGCAGCGGTTTCGGAGCCCGCTGATGGCGGAAGCCAGGACTTGGAGTAGACGCATTCGGCTGAAAGAGAGAAGAAGGCTGTCAATCGGGAGGTCTAGAGGGGGAAAGGCGAGGGAATTTGCTCACTGTGTCGGTCGAAGATGTGGAATGAATAGACAACCATGATGGAGATTCAAGGGGTTCAGGTCGACGTGTAAGTTGAACAGTGGTAGGTATTGCTTGAACGAAGTTGGCGGACAGGTATAGCTCGTGTTGATTCAGACTCGAATTCGCGGCAGTGGTGTCTAGATCTCGTTGGGCTAGAGACAGATGCCGAAGCAGATGGATTGCGATGGATTGTTTGGGTGTAGAGGGAGCTGGAGGTCAAGCCTATGATGGGACCTCCCGCCTTCCAGCCTTACCTAACTGTGGCGCCTGTGCCCATTGAAGTTTAGGTGAAGAGCTTAGGCGGGGTAGGGCCTAAAGCTCTTGATTAGCCCCTCAGAGAGCAAGAAAATATCAGACTTTGATGTACAGTGTTAAAATAAACTCAGCAAAGGGTTCCCTCAACTTATAGTAAATTACCTAACTCTTTTTATCACCTAGGATCGAGGTCCCGAGTTTTCTGTCTTCCCCTAGACCAGTTGCCCCCAGGCTGACTGAAGGTGTTCAGTCAGTCCCCTAAGGTACTAGGATAGTGCCCCCACCCCCTGTAAGCAACTCGCTCAGCCAAGGCTCACTCACTCACTTACTGACAGGACTCGATGACTGGTACCTCTGCCGCCAAATGATATCACATGGCACTAACAATCACTCTTTAAACCCAATTTTTGTCTGTCGCGGTTCTCTTCTTCCTCTTTGAACCATTTTCAATTGGAGAACATACGTACATAGGTAAAGTACCCAAGGTGTCTTAAGGTAAGGTATCTTGCCTTGTCAAAAGAACAATTCCTTATACATACCTTAGTAGTAATACTTATCGGTTCACCGCGGGGTGCGGGGCAACACCACTGACTGATTACCTTAGGTAGTCTATTGAGTTCGGTTTGATCAACTCCAATCCGCCCGACCTCATATCTTTGTCTGGGCGCAGCGCATCGCATCGCATATCAATCATCCTTGACAATGGACGCAGCAACTCATCCAGAGATGAGACCCTCGTTCACTTTCCCTTCGCCTCAAGTCAGAGTCGACCAACATGACGATGCCTCTGGCGATAAACCTCCCCCACCACTCATCCATCAACTGTAAGTCAGACTCAGAGCCTACTCAATTTGGAATGCGCCCAATGGGTCAGTTGACAATCGCATCAACCAAGGACGGAACCAACAGAAGTTCTTCATTTCTCGAGTCCTCTCCGGCATCACAAGAGAACCCCAAGCGCCCATCGAGAAGTCAAGGTGCGAAACTAACACCAGCATCAAGCAAGGCCTTATTGGGCTGACCAGTTCCATAGGAAACCCTCGATGCGCAGACTCAGTTTGGGGATGAGGATGCCGATGGCTGCTCTCACCATCGAGTAAACCAGTATACAATCTTGGAAGAAATCGGCAGAGGTTCTTATGGCGCTGTCCATCTTGCAAAGGACCAATTCGGAAATGAATATGTGAGTATTGTGCCCCCAAGCCAGCCGTCCAATTCGTCTCCTACTTACACAGCCTCAGGCCGTAAAAGAATTTTCCAAGGCTCGACTCAGAAAACGCCTCCAATCCACGATCCTCAGGCAGGGTCCTCGAGGCCCAAGGCGTATGGGCCCTGGTGGTCGAGATCCCTACAATTCAGTGCCCCGGGTCAAAGACTCCAATGATGCACTGCACCTCATTCGAGAGGAAATTGCCATTATGAAGAAACTAAACCACCCCAACCTAGTACAACTCTATGAGGTTCTTGACGACCCCGAGGAAGATTCCATCTACATGGTCCTAGAGATGTGCCGAAAGGGTGTCGTTATGAAGGTCGGCCTTGACGAAGACGCCAATCCCTACCCTGAGGAAAACTGCCGCTATTGGTTCCGAGACCTTATATTAGCCATTGAATATCGTTAGTGCAGTCGCCTCAAACCCCAATTCTTTTAAGATGCTAACGATATGCTGCACAGTTCATGCTCAGGGTGTCATCCACAGAGACATCAAGCCAGATAACCTGCTCTTATCTGACGATGACGTGCTCAAGGTCGTTGATTTTGGAGTTTCTGAGATGTTTGAAAAACCTGAAAATATGAGAACTGCAAAATCTGCAGGATCACCCGCTTTTCTTCCCCCTGAACTATGTGGGAAGCATGGCGACGTGTCGGGCACCGCTGCTGATATCTGGTCCATGGGAGTTTCGCTCTACTGCCTCAAGTACGGGCGCATTCCGTTCAACCGTGACGGCGTCTTGGACATGTACGACGCTATCAGGACCGATGAACCTTCCATCCCCGAGGACGAGAACCCTGACTTTGCCGACCTCATGCAGAAGCTACTCAACAAAGACCCGGAGAAGCGTATAACCATGGATAAACTTCGAGTAAGATGTTCAGGTCTTGCGAGCGTCCCAAACAACAGAACTAACGCCTAAGTAGGAGCATCCCTGGGTCACCAAGCAGGGTACGGACACTCTCCTCTCCGCTGAAGAGAACTGTGCCAACATGGTGGAACCTCCAAATGAGCTTGAGGTTAACCGTGCCTTTACTCGCAAGATGAATCACCTCCTTTGCGTCATGAAAGCCATCCATCGCTTCAAGTCCATTCTGGCCAAACATCGCGCCAGATCTAACAGTAGCCCGCGTAAAGACGCCGAAGGTACCTTTGATGCGTCTCAAGAAAGGGCAAAGGCAGAGGTTATCGAGGCGTTGCTCTACCAGCGGCGCAAGTTTCTGAATCAAAAGAGTGATGAAAGCAGCCAAATCCCGCCAATCCACGAAACTATGGGAAACAACACCCCATTCTTGGGAATCGGCACAGGAACAATGGACGAGTTCGCTTCCAATGAGGCTACTCCAGATATGGTGTCCGATTCCCCAACGGCCGTTGACTTCAACGTGTATGACCGAGCATATGAAACTGCTATAGACAACATCACGTCTGGCCAGAATGATTCTTCGAGAAGACCAACAGTATATTTGACCAAGTTCGTCAAGGAGACACAGAAACTGAAGGGGGTCCCTGGGCTCACTGGGAATGAAGACATCTCTGAGAATTCTGATGGTCTACAGAAATCAGGGCCAGCAGCCAAGCTTTCGCACCTCACATCCAAGCTTGGCCTCTTAGGGAAGCAATGAGAACAAAGCTGGGCCTTGGTCTAGGTAATAAAGCTACACCTTTGGGGTAAAGCTACGCGTTTGGAAAGTACGCTGTACCATTATGGCGCTGCGGGTGATCACAACATGGCTGGTAGTGGCGGATCAAAGGCGGTGGACTGTTTTAGAAGCTCAGCGATAACGATACCACAAGAGATACACATGAAAAAAGCGTGCTCACCGTGTAACATGACCGTTGGATGAAATTGGGGTAATATTCTGAAGCAAAGCAAATACCCTCATGTGCAGCAGTCAGTAGTAGTTAGTAGTAGTGTGAACTGCGGGCCGGGACGAGTAGCGGTGCAGCTAACAGGTTTGGAGCCTCAGCAACTCGACCACATAAAACAAAGGCGATGTAAAGATAAGAATCAGGTATGCGGTGACTCCTCTATTTCGGCGTGGTCGGGCACCCAGGCTTTTGGTGAGGAGGTTGACAGCCATGGAAGAAAGGAGCAACTTTGTGATTGGGTGAGGTGCACAATTGCCAAGGCAGCCAAAAAGCCAGTTAATGCGAAGCCGTTCTCGAATCCCACCTCCAATTAAATAAGATCTGCAATCTTATCTTGCACGAATTAGTCTACATAGGAGCACAGGCGGGGGCTTCGAGCAGGCGTAGCCAGTAGATAAAACAACTTGACAAGATATTAAGCCTGATACGCCGGTTCCATGCTGGTCGATGAGGAGATAATTGTCTGAGCACGGCTGGCAGAAAGGCTCTGCCAATCTCGATAGCGTAACTCGCCAGAACAGCAACGGTGAGTGTCAAGATTAGTCGCGGCAGCGGGATGCTCTCCCGAAGACGGGATATAAAATTCGGGATGACTCCTTCGTCATGCATAAGTGGGTGCTACTGTACAGAAAGGCACCAGGAACACCCGGCGCCACGTGGAAACCGTTGCTCAAGGTGTCACTAATACATCAAGTGTACTATGTATGTATCAAGGCTCGGCAGCCAACCCCTTAGGGTTGCGATTGACGGCCACCAACATGCTGCTGTGAGACAGTATGTACCTTATATATGTATGTTGCATGGGCCCGTGTGTGTCGCTATCTGGCAGGCAGGGTCAAGATGAAAACTTCGATAAGCTTGTGCGGGCTACAGGGATAGATTGCTTTTCGGCAGCAGAACCGGGGTTGGCTTGAAGGGTGTAGTGACGGGAACCAGTGAGCTCTCGGCGATAGAGCACGGGTAGCTAAACGGTGAAGGCACTTTGTTGTCGGTGTAAAAGATGCTGTGTAAGATGTTTGTTTGCCTGCCTGTGTGTAAATCAAGACGGTGTGACGTCAACACACGAGATAGTATGGATGTAAGTACATCCATACCTAGATTGATCCAGATATCGAAAAGATTGCGGTCTACTATGTGGTCCTTTGATGTCTGTCGCTTGCTAATGCCAGACCAGGGAGTCGCCGAAATATCCCATTTTGCTTAACATTGGATGTTCGTGCGTGGTGACATTGCGATGCCCACTCCCCATGGGTGCTGGGGATGGAGCGTCAGGTATCGCACCTCTCTGGTACATAAATGTTGATATGTGATGGACGCGGGTCGAGCGGTGAAGGGGCCCGATTATGCGCATGTTTTAAGATACCTTATCCAGTATGAACAGAAGAAAGCTTTCTGAATCAAGGAAAAGTCCTTCAGGTATTATGTCAGTTTCTCTCCCTTGATATGTATCGTCCAAATATGTTGGCATTTTTTAATCGATTATATGTATTCCAAACACAGGTCGCTAGAACACAATGGAACAATCCTTATATGTGATAAGGTTTTGTTAAAGACCAGCTTACAGGGATGTGCAAGCTTTCACCCCTGCAGGCTGGGGGTTACGTTAGCAGAACCCTTAAGTTGAATGCCACCATGCCGATCAAGCTGTGCAATTCGTGATGGTTGCATGCAATAAGTTGGCAGCCCTGCTCAGTGCAAGAGCTTCAACAATACATCGGATACCTACCTGAGGTAGGTCAGACGTGAAACCGAGGGTTGCAGAGTGAGTATTATATTACCCAGCTGCCCAGCATCAAGCTAGCGTTCAACAAATCGGTATGTTGACTTGATTGGCCGGTCGGAACATACTAACTGGTATTTCCAGGTAGTTGGGGTGCATAGGTAGGATATCTAGGATGTCAAAGTCGGAAGAAGCACTCGGAAACTTCAGCCCTTGAAGCTCGATGGAAGGATTAAGCGAGCGGGTCACGGTTTCGAGCAATCTGGAGGCCTCTTCTTTCTGAACAAATCTTACAGAAAAAGGGCCAGATGCGTTGGCTGGCAGAGCTAGCTCCATTGAGGGCTGGTGGGGATGAAAGAGCCCCAGACTGGAGTGTCAGGAAGAGAGGATTCCCCGAGTGATTTTGGGGGGTTGACGAGAGGGGTACATATGCGTGAATAGGATATACCTACCTAGGAAAGGATGCCTACTAAGGTATGCAGCAGAGAAGAGCGGCAGCTCACGCCGCTTTGTCACATTTTGTGCGGATGTGTGGAAATACCTCATAGTGCACTTCGGTTGATATCGAGAATCCTGTACAAAGGGAATCGATTCATTGAGGTGTGTGACTTTGGCCTCCTGTTTCCTCCCACTCAGTGGTGTTGTTGTCAATGCTATCCAATGCTAGTACGGCTGGTCATGTTAGTAGCAGTGTTACGCCACCCACAGGGACAAGACGTTCACCAACAGCTTATCAGTCGCTGTTCCTTATTGGTTTCGAACGAAACTGAAAAGGATATTGGACATGTGAAAACGTACATATTTGATACAGATGTGTCTCGATGCCAAGCTAGCCCGGTAGTAGGGGCTTGAGCAAACCTAAGAGAGGAACAATAGATCTTTTCTCCCCTTCCCGTCTTCGAATCGGATGCAGCCACCTTTTTCTACCTTACATGTACCTAGGTAAGTGTTTATTCATTCATACTCGATAGCCCAGTGTGTTTGGTCTCTTTGACGACGATGAAGTTATTCGGTATCCTTCCTAATACTTGCCTACCTACATATTTCCTGAATGTCGACCAGGACGCACAGTGTTGCATAAGATCCTATCAGTGTCTAAAATGACAGGCCAATTCATGATAATCATGATATACTCGTATTCTTTCTTCTTCACACATGTACATTTGCAGGGCTCTACAACCAGCTGATGCCAATGTTGTAGGGCCAGCCAATGACCTGCCAGCTACGATACCTTAAAGTGGGTATGGAGCACCAAGTACATAGGAACCTTACCCTGGGGGTCTGAAATCCCATACTCAAAATGAAGCCTCAGGAGAATGCGAAAGCACATGGCTTTATAGTCTTGATGCCGAAACGTCGCCACTAACAGGAGACTATATCTGAGGTTTGACGCACGAGTTATCGGGTTTGACGTACTGATCGCGAGCCATGTTTACGAAAGTTCGATACCATGAACCCACGTCTTGGCAGGTTAAGAGGATACCATTATTTGAAATTTTGGTTGATTCTTGACCAAGGTATGGGATATTACTCGAGAATCGACGATCCTACATATATTACCTGATGTTTCTCTGTGTATGTCTTTACAATTACTAGTTAATGTTTCATCATCAGCGAGGTAACAATCCAGAACTTCAAAAACAGAACCGCTTGCAAGTCCTGGACCAAGAAGTTTCTCAAAGGCACATTTCAATTAGCGCTGATCACCTCCACAATTCCGACAACCCTGTCTAGATACCTAGCCAGATCTCTGTCCCTGCCCATGCGCCATTTCTTGGCATTTCTGCTAAACTAACAGTTAGGTTACCTTAGTTGGCTGGGGTCAGCACCAGGCCAAGGGGCACGAACGTATCCAACAGAATATCAAATACAAAAAGGCTTCAGCAGACCAGGCTGGCCTTCTCGTCACGTTATCGGGAGGAAAATATCACGACGACTTTCCATTTTTAAAGACAGATCCATGTTGCAGCTGGAATATTCTATGACTGAGCCGTTGATTTCGGCTTGTGTGAGGTTCGGATAAGCCTCGAACAAGCTGGAAAGCAAAACCACTCCCAGAGCTTGGTCAGGCCAAATCACCCATGGCACACGTCGATAGGTAGGTGGGAGTGGAGGCGGTAGCTTTCCAAGCCAGGGAGCTACATAGGTCGAGGACGTGATACAAACCACTACCTACTGCATCCACGCCTACTTTTCGAAATCTCCTTAGTTTTGTCGTACAAAGCACCCTTTGTTTGACTCGCACATACATATATATCAACGACATGGTCGTTGAAACTTCTAACCGCGGCCGGTTTTCCTTTTGCTACCAAGGTAATGTAAATTCTAGCCCAGCCATTGCTAGCTAGGTATCCGTAGACAGACAATACCCATTTTCGAATCGTGGGACGCTTTTAGAGAGACGACGGGGAGACTGCGGCCAGTCAAACCCCCCGAGGGTACCCACAGAGATGCACCGCACCACACCACACCGCATCGACCGCTGAAGTGCATCGGCTCTGCTTTGAGCTGGTGTTGTTCATTAGCGCTAACGCTGAATCTGGCGGTACGGGCACGGATAGAAATACGGCAACTGTTCCCCAGTGCCGCTTCCAACATGCTCGAAGAATTAATAATGGATCGTACCTAGGAAACCAAGCATCATTAAAGGTCTAGGTGAACCAAGCCCTGGTACCCCTCCGCCGCCGCCTCGTCATACCACAATGGAACAGATCAGTACCGCGCGGCTGGGGACAAGAATTTTTGTCTAGTGCCTCGCCTCTGTACATAATGCGATGCGATGCGATGCAATGCAATGCAATGTAATGCCTTGCACGCCATGCCGAAACAGTCACCACGTCCTATTGTGTGGTTTGACCTATACTCCGCACCTCGTCTTGAGTTGTTATTGATTCTGTCGTATAAGGTATTGTAAGGACCGGATCTCTGCTTGCCGGTGCGGTGCGGCACAAGGCTCACAAATCTGCCGTCATACATTTAGATGCTCACCTCGGTATCCCTGATTGGCTCGCTGCTCTCCGTCACAGCGTCTGTCTGGGTTCATGTGCGCTGGACAACATGCAATTGCAGCTGATATGATATCGAATATGAACATGCAGTACTCCGTAATACATAGGTAAGGTAGGTAGAAGCGTTCTGTCGGAGAGTAATACATGGAAGCACGTCCCCATGTTGCAGGGGGGTCTCCGCCGCAAAGCTTGGCTGTACATATTTTGGAGTGTCCGTGGTCCATTTTTTCGGTTATGAACTAACTACCTAACCAGATGAAAGACAGACAGATAGAGGTTCAATGAGAAGTAGAGAAGGGTACCCCGTACCAGAACGTACTTCATGTGTGCCCCTGTTGGATGACAGGCGGGGCTCGATGGTTCCCGGCTCGAGGTACTGTGCCGTCTTGGCCCAGTTCACAAGAGACCTGATGCAGCGGGTCTTGCTGTTGTCCAGAGTGCCATCGAGGTTGAGTGAGAGTTCCCTTTCTGGTACCTGGAACTCATGACACTACATCATGACAACCTACCTACCTTGAAGTAGTTCTACCTACTCCGTCCGCGGAGTAGCGCTGGTGGCCCCTCCTTTCATGATAGATTTTTCTGGTGAGGTGAGGGCCAGGGCTCACGCAGACGCCCAGAAAACCCTTGGCTGCTGTGGCAGCCTCGGGGTGAGGAAAAACAACGGAACGGCTTACACCAAAGCCCGTCCGCTGTATTTCCTCACCCCCTAGGGCAGATGTCGGAAATAATTGAATGACATAGACGAGAGACGTTTGAAACAGCGGATTGGGTGATCGAGCAGCAGAGCTGTCGTATTTTAGTACGGAAATATGTCCTTCTGACCACCGCCAGATGCAGCCTCCGGCCCTCCTTGCTTAAAGTAGCAGAAGAGCTTTTGTTCCTCTGCACCGGGGGCCAATGTGCTGTACCTCCGAACGTGGATTATAGGGCATGATGAAACCGAGATTCAGCAAGAAACTGACTGAGGTATGAATTGGCCGATGAAGAACCTGATGTTAGGTAGCCTGGGACTGGTAATATATGGGAATGCATGATCAAAGAGACCCATAGGTAACCAAAACCATATGGCGCCGCTCCGGCTAGGTATATACCCGGCTTCTAGGAGTCTGATGTTGATGTCTACCTACTTACCTCAGTTATGTAAGGTAGCTTCCGAATTACTGGCACTTATAAATATGCTTCTTGAGATGGACTTGGTGATGGGCAATGGAATGCAATGCTTGACAAATGGTTAACAACAGCCGCTGGTCCTTGTGGCATCCAATCCAATCTTGCCCGCTCCATTTCTCCAGGAGCGAGTCCTTGTGAGTGCTAGGCAAATTACAGAAAGACGGAGCTATAATTTTTTTTCGTTCTTACAGCGGTTCCATCCATGAGGTGCTAACTAACAAGTACCTGCCTACCTGCCCTCGATTAACCTTTCAGGTACATACACCTTCATAATATGCATCACACTTCGTAAAGTACTCGGCAGTACTGTTCGTCACTTAGGTACTCACTGCATCTGGTTTTTTTTAATTTTTTTTATTTATAATTTTTATTTTATTTTTATTATTATTAAATTAATTTGGGACAGATCATTCGAACTCTTCACTGCTCAATAAGTTAGCCTTGTTTAATAGTTCCCTTCCTACCTGACTGACCTTGCCTAGGCCTAGGCCGTTGAAGAGGAGGCTACTTTAGGTACCTACTCAAAACCCTCACTCACTCACTATTTCTTCTTGCCTTCCGTCGTCTTAAAATTCCCGCTTCCCTTTTTTCCACACCATTACCTCTTTTCACCTTTCACTGCTCTTTATCCTTCCTCTCTGTCTTACCCTTGCTCCTATCCTCCTCTTTGCTCCTGTCCTGCTTTGTTTAGCAGTCACGACAAAGATTGCTCGCTCCCCTCATCTTTTGTCGTTGGTATAGCTACACGGGCTTCAGAGCCCATCAACGCCTGTAGGCGTTTGTTCTATAGCGAGCGCTGCCATTGGGGAGGGCGACAGTTTCTTGTGTTCAACTTGCAGTGCACGAGGAGCTGGGCTGTTGAATTCGGAATTACCTCTCTCGTCTCGTCATCGTGACCCAGGTTTACTACAGGTTGCTCCGTACGAGCTCCAGTTCTTACCTTTCTTCGCGACGAATAGTGGTCCCTACCTAGAAGCCGACATCCTTCCGTGACCTGCACCCGCCTTGTCTTGGCGTTCGGCATCATCATCAGCCAAGAAAGACTTCACTTGCGGCTTTGAGCATCACTTCGGAGTGTCCTCTTTCCCCCCTTTTTGCTGCTGCTGCTGTCTTCTTGCTACTCTGTTTAGCTCGATAGCTCTACGTCGGAATAAGCTCTTTGTCGGTATTGTTCGGGACTTTCAATCAATTACATCCTACCAACAACAGAGCGGAACAGAACAGAACCCACCACTCCCGGTACGGTTTTTTTTAGCCACTATCAACACCTCCAATCCGATACCTACGCTGCAGTACCTACATACATTTCAGTCCAATACGTTTTGCCGCTCGCCTTTTGTTTCGCCTCATCTCCACCCCCCGCCACTGTCCTGTTTTTGATCACTCGTCAATCTTGTTCTGCGCTGCGCTGCGCCATTTGACCAGAAACTAAAATCTCGCGCTTCTGCGTTCGGCATTTCTGTTGTTACCTGGCTTACTGCTGTACGCTGGCTTCGGTTGCCTGCCAACTGAACCGTTGCTTCTAGACTTATCCGTTGCGCAACAAACCCTTGCTCGAGTCGTGCTCACTGACGCCTGTTTCTGGTGTCGCACCAGGTCGTCGCATATTCTGCTGTCACTGTATTTTCTCGACTCTTCGCCTTAACTGCCCTCACCAACACCCGAGACAGTGACTCTTGTCTCGTATTCACTTCCAAAAATGCCCACTGCATCTGGTTCCTCAAAACCGCCCTCCGCATCGAGCTCGAAACCATCCTCGGTTAAATCTCAAGATGGCGTCAAGAAGTCCCCTGGTCTAGCACCACAGAATGGTGCAACTACTGATAATGGACATCCTCCCTCAGACACACATCTCAAGCCAACAGCCTCAGTAAAGAACCGTCTCACCCGCATGTTCTCATCCAAGGATACGTCAAGAGTTCCGACCCCCGCCCCTTCGACTGCCGATTTACCTAATCGCCCGCGGGCTTCTTCCACAAACGGCACCTCTACACCCGCGGCAAAGTCTTCGTCCACCGAGAAGGGTAGCGACAAGGCTTCGCTTAAACCGACTGACAAGGCCACGACACCAGCCAAACCCGCTACGAAATCGACTAGTGGCAAGGAACCCTCTCAACGATTTGTTCTAAATCCGGAAGCACAGGGTGGCCATGAGCATCATCTAAAATCTAGCCGACGTCAGGAAAAGCTCTCGGATATGTGGAGAGCGATCATCGGCAAGAAACAGGATGCAGCCGCTGAGCACGATCTATCGCTCGTTTCAAATTGGGTGGATACACTACAGCAAGAAAAAGAAGAAGCTGGCGATAGAAAAGGTGGGCCCAGCGCAACGACAACCCTGGTCGAGAAATACGGCAAATGCCAGGAGGTGGTCGGCCGTGGTGCTTTTGGCATTGTTCGAATCTCCCACAAGAAGATTGGTGGCAGCAATGAAAAGCTCTTTGCTGTCAAGGAGTTCCGACGCCGACCAGAGGAGACAGAGAAGAAGTATAGCAAGCGACTCACAGCCGAATTCTGCATATCGTCCTCGCTTCGACATCCCAACGTTATCCACACACTCGATTTGCTTAAGGATGCCAAGGGCGACTACTGCGAAGTCATGGAATTCTGCGCTGGAGGAGATTTGTACACTCTCGTTCTCTCAAGTGGAAAGCTCGAGGTACAAGAAGCCGACTGTTTCTTCAAGCAGATGATGCGAGGTGTCGAATATCTTCATGAGATGGGTGTAGCGCACCGTGATTTGAAGCCAGAAAACTTGCTCCTCACGACCCGTGGCGCCCTCAAAATTACGGATTTTGGCAACGGGGAGTGTTTCCGAATGGCTTGGGAGACAGACGCGCATATGGTATCTGGCCTGTGCGGTTCTGCTCCCTACATTGCCCCCGAGGAATACACGGATAAGGAGTTTGACGCCAGAGCTGTAGATGTGTGGGCTTGTGGTGTCATCTTTATGGCAATGAGGACAGGGCGACACCTTTGGCGACTGGCCAAGAAGGACGATGATGAGTTCTACGCCCGTTATTTAGAGGGTCGCCGCGATGAGGAGGGCTACGGCCCCATCGAATCTCTTCATCGGGTAAGTTCATTCAATGTGATAAGGGCCCAAGGTACTGTGCATCCCGTGCTAACTCTGTACAAGGCGCGATGCCGCAATGTCATCTACTCAGTTCTCGACCCCCACCCGACTCGACGCTTGACGGCCGCTCAGGTCCTTAAGTCAGAATGGGTACGTGAGATCAAGCTATGCAAGGCTGGTGAAGAGGGTCTATGATGATGGTGATGGTGAGGATGATGGTCAATTTGGAGACCTCTGAATTCGAGCGATTCAAACTCGATGAGTAATCGACTTGAGCAGGGCCTACAGTAACGGACCAACTACGAAAGGGACTTCTAGAAGGATGGCCAATATCGAGAGGGCGGAAATAGCGGGTTGGCGTTGATGGCTGCGTTTGGCGAAGCAAGCCATGTCAAGCCACTATGATGATTCGACGACCCATCGTTTGGACTATTTCTTTTGTTATTTTAATCGAGCAATGGTGTTAGGCGCATTGTAAACAGGAACGTCTTCTTTTTTTTTTTTTTTTAAATCATTTTCAAGCGTATCATGTCCTGGCAGGGTGGCGGTTCCTTGCATTTATGATACAGGCCGGCAGGGCTTGCTTATTGCCCGGGAGTCGTGTCGATGGAACGGGGAGGCTCAGTCTATTTACCCACCAAGACAAAAATTGTCTTACAGGAAGCTGCGTTTTCAAGACAAAGCGCGCCATGATAAAGATAGGGCAGGGCAGGACGGTGCAAGGCAAACACGAATGGATATGATCCATGGGAAGAAAGAGACCCTTGGTAGGCCAAGAGGTCTTAAGCCGAGCAGACAGGAAGTTCAGTTCCAAAGACATCTGGTTTTGGATTTGTCTGTTCCCAGAGGTCAGGAAGAAAAGGGGCGTCGATGATATATACTCCTGTTGTTGAGACCCAAGAAATATGAAGCAAAGCAGAATAGACAAGACCTTGTTCTCATGTCAGCACAAAGGTGCCAAGAGCACATATCCGAGTTTTTTTTAAGTTATTTTTAAGTTATTTTTTTTTTTTTTATCTCCTCGTTTAATTACTGGCGTCACAGATGGTTGGGAGAGCTTCAATCCCTGTGACTTGATTGTGATGAGAGTGGCAGGTTTCCGCCTCTCAAAACATCCTCCGATTTCAGCACAGTCCTGACTATCAACACAAGTAGCCGGTGACATGATTCGCCATGAACTATTCAGACATGCCTGTTCTGAATATACCTACAAGTGTTGATATCGTGAATCAGATAGCATATCCGGTGTAATTCGCGGGGGGGGAGGGGGCGTGGCGGGAGCATGTTCCGAGTCTTGGTGTAAACCCTCCAAACCCAAGTACCGTCGCATTGTCGCTCAGCAGTGACACAGTATGGTAACCAAAGGTAATATCTAACGTTAGTTCATAATGTAACTGATAATGCTGGCTGTACCTCAGATGGGCAGCCAAGGGCCCAGAGCCGGGACACGATAAATACCTATATATCACCCCATCATCACATCATCACATCACACCCGTACTGAGTTCAAGTTCATCATCCTCACACTTTTCTTATACATACATAGTCTCTCTCACAAGCACAGGCTATGGAACAATACGACGTCACCGTAGTTGGTCTCGGTGCCCTCGGCAGCACCGCAGCTTATCAAGCTTCCATCAAAGGCGCCAGAGTTGTTGGCTTCGAGCAATTGGAGCTGGGCCACGTTCGCGGCGCTTCGCACGATCCTTCACGTATTGTCAGAACCTCATATGGGGCTCTTCAGAGAGACTGAGCAGCGAGCTCAACGGATTTCTGGATAGGCTTATTCCCAAGCGAGGCGACGAGCTGAGAACCGTCACCTGCCAATACACAATCACGCCTGATCGATAGTTTATCATCAGCGAGTTAGAGAAGCACAAGGATATTATTCTCGCTCTCGGTAATGCACATGCCTTCAAGTTTGCTCCCGCTATCGGTCGTGTTACTGCTGAGCTTGCATTGGATGAGAAGACAACTATGACATCTCAAAGTTTGGGTTTCCCAAGACAACACCCAGCAAACTGTAGTCCTTGATGGGCTGGATATAACCAAGAAAATGAATAGAAGAAGAGGGCTTCTTTGTAGAGGTTCTGCGTCTGTTGTATATTCAGACCACTCCTGATATATAGGAATATAGGTATTTTTGTAACCAGATTACCTGTGTTTCAAAGAATGGATTATTTATGTCACAAAGGAAACTACTGAGACTTGCGAGCCAAGTATCGCAGTAACAGTTTTGTCAATCCTGTTTGAAACTTCATCCTATTTCCAAACCCGTCCCGTACACCATGCGAGGTCTATAAAAACCGTCGCCAATAATAGATCCAAGCAAATCCGGGCCAATTCCTGGCCAAAAACGACATAAGTATGCAAGAAGAAAACATGATCAACCCCCCTTCATCTTGCTCATACCCGGGATCTGGAGCCCACCAGACCAAGCCGTTTCCAATAACCAAATAGAAGACGAGAATAAAAAAAATATATAAAAAAAAATAGAGAGCCACAGCCGGATATCTGCCTTGTCCTCGTCCCGATGTTGCGAAGTATCCGTTGCAATTACTTCAAAAAATAGTAGAGCCCATGATCACAACCACTACAACCCAGTCAATCGACAAGTGGATGGTGCTTTGAATCGAGAAATAGATTGTTGGTTAAGATTGTTGCCTCTGAACATTCGGAATATCGACGCACAGTATTCATAGCGTCGTCAAGTTGAAAAACATTATGTCCACCTAGTGAACCTCAAGTTCCGCGAACCACGGTATCATCCAACCTTTTAAAGACGATCTGGATGTATGCCACACAGTAAGATGGCTGAAGTAATAAACAGAAATAACGCCTTGATTATTAGGCTAAGAATATGACCAAAGTGAGCTGGCCGTTGTAGTAAAGATTATTGTTGATTATTGTCTTTTGGGGTCTCACGAGTGAAATAGGTCCCACGCGCGTTCGCATAATCGGATAAACTCTTCCTTCTTGGCTCGCTGAGTTTCTGGGCTATCTCGTCCGGCACCAAAGGGCCCACGGCGAGTGGGAGCAGGTCCATGGCCCAGGGGTGGGCTGCCGTCCTCATATTCAGCGCGTGTCCTTCGCCTGCTGGTGCTAGCGCTTCGTGAAGCATCCACAGGTCGACTGCCGGGAGCTGGGGAAGGGGGTGTCGGGGGCTGGTGTCCACCATAGTGAACAAGCTTAGGTAGGAGTTCCGGCCGCCCACCAGCAAGCTCCTGTTGCGCTTCCTCAGCGGATCTGTACTCACGACCTCGTCCAGGCGTAGGGGCCTGGGGAGGTGGGGGGTGTCCAGGGGATGTCATCGGCCCACGAGAGCTGGGGCCACTAGGGTACAGAGACTGAGGCTGAGGAGCATTGTCGGGATGCGCTGACAGGCCTTGGCCAAAAACATCGCTGATAGGCGGTAATCGGTTGGCCGTTTGGGTAGCAGGAATGTGGTGGATATGAGAAGTACTCGAAAGGTTGGATGGCTGGTTGGTGATGTGACGGGTCATGGGAGCAGGGTGTTGACGTCCTGTAAAGCTGTGGCCAAGAGGCGCAGACTGGATAACTCTCTCGTTGGCAAATTGCTCATGAGAGGGCGCAACAATGGAGAGGCCAGGGGCCTTATTTCTTCTCGACATGCCGGGTGTCTTGGCGGCGAACTGTGACACGGGATCTTTATCGGGACCGTCCCCCTTGGCAGACTGCTGGTGAAGTCTAGCTTCGATGATGTGTCGTTGTTGTTCTCGAACTGACATGCTTCGCTGCAGCTGCTCCTTCATAACAGGGTCTTGGGTGACAAAGCCAGGAGACAGACAGGCGATACCGACTTCTTGGATAGCAAGGCCGTCACGGGCTGTCATGGGTCGTGCCGAAGTTGGTTGGTTAGATTTGGGTGTATTCTTGGACAGGTCCAGTTTGCGTGGTCGAGGTCGTGTATGGGTCATGCTGGGAGAGGCAGGCTCCTTCTTGACGATAATTCTAGGGGGCGCGCCGGCTGATCGTGAACTGCAAGGGCAGGTCAGTAAGGGAGTGGTCAATTGATGGCGACGACGGAGTCAATTGATTGAAATGGGATGTACTTACGCGCTGGGGGGTGATGATTTGGCACCCTGGCCCGCAGCTTTAGGGCTGCTGCTGGTGGAGGATTGGGTTGTCGCATGCGATGTCGAAAGGTTGAGAGAAGACCGTTGTGCGGACGGGGAAGTTCCAACGGTGGCAGCCGAAGTAGAGGGAGCGGGTAGTTCGGGGTTGGAGAACCTTTCGTGAGGAGCGGGAGAGGGAGCCATTGCAATTGCAGCACTCATAATGAAAAGAGTGCGAGTGCAGGGTTGTGGGAAATGGCGACAGGTGGTTCGTGTTGTAAGGAGACAAGAACGGGAACGGGACAACTGCAAGGAGAAGCAGGAGGGAACAGGCCAGGCCAGTCAGCGAGCCAGAGCGAGCCGAGTACCTGGGTTTTTCTGGGTCTGGGTTCTCGCGAGTTAGTTAGAGGTTTCCTTTCTTGTATTGACTAGCGAGTGCAGCAGAGACAAGCAAAAACGGATCGAAATGAATCGGTCGGAGACGACCGTAAATGTAAAGTGAGACAGGAATGGAAACGATCGTGAACGTGGCCGACTCGAGTCAGCACACGATTCGATTTGACTTTAGGTGAGTCTTGTCGCGGGAGTGACGGACAAGAAAGCCAGAAGAACGTCCAGAACTAGAACCAGAACCACACAAAGGGAGGCCGGGCTGGGCTGGGCCTGGGGCTGAGATGGGCTGGAAGGAATAATAATATCGATAGCTCAGCTTAGGCGACAGAGACCAGATATAGAAGCTGGTTGGTCCGTTGGTAGTGGTGGTGGATGGTTCGACGACGGCTCGCTCTTCTTTTTGCCCTGCGCGCTCTGACTTGGGTCCAAGCTCAAAGCGGGCGGTTCAGCTCTGTGCGAGATGTGACAGAGCAGAGCAAGCAGCAAATGAAGCAAGATCCAATTTGCTTTCCCTTGTTCTGTATGCAAGATGGGAAGTAGAGAGAGGTAGAGAGAGGGATGGGGATGGGGGGTTTAGAAGGGGAGAAAGGAAAGAGAAAAAAGAAAAGAAAAACGAAGATGACGAACCGAGAAGGATAGAAGAAGAGATAACCCGGTTGTTATTTCCTCTCTTTGCAGTTGCAGTTGCAGTTACAGTTGCGAGTAAATGAAAAGGTAGTCGAAGGAGTGAAAGAAAAAGCCAGGGGCGCCAGAGTGGCCTCCGTCGATCGACTGGCGACTTGTTTTATCAAATTCGGTACGGGGTGGGTTGGGTTGTGATGGGTTGGGATGTTGGTTCCAGCCCGGCAGGCCCGTGTTTCGCCTGGTTTCGCTCAACTAAGTTGGTTTTAGTTGGTTCCCAAATTCAGTTGGTCGTAGTAATTAGTTGGTCGTCGTAGGTAGGTAGTGGGAGACGACCACCAGCACAGAATTGCTTATTCCGTCGGGTCAATTGGAGAGGTACAGTAGCGCGACCTCTTGGCGGCTGTCCTTCTGGAGGGGATGTCCCTAATAACTGTGCCAGTCCGGTCTGATACAGCGAGAGAAATCCAAATCGACAAAGATCCTCTCTTGTCGATCTAGATAGGCCGACTGTGTGATTAGGCCTGTAAATACTGACGGTGCAGGCAGTTCAAGCGGCTAGCCAACAATGTAAATAGGTATGCAAGACCGTGGGCCAGACGCAATGGATCAGCGAATGAAGAGATTCTCACAACCGACTGTAGATGTGACGAGGGAGAGGCGTTGGTGCCGGCGGTAGCAATAGTACAGGAGTGACAGCGAGCAATCACAGATAGTCGCAGTTCCGGTTGCACGTATCAGTCAAAGTCAAGCTCTCGGACGGAGATGGTGGGAGAAGGACGCAATGTCCAAGGAAGATGGTGCCAAAATCTCTCGACAACGACGAAGAAGGGATAACAGCAGAGGTTCACCAGATCATCGATGAGGGGTCAGTTGGGAACCTGGCGATGTTTTATTTGGTGCCATGTATTTTATGAAGGGGGATACGGAGAAAAGTGACACAAAGCACGGCGCCTGGTTCGTATCTTGAAGCAATGGATCCAACCCGGCGAGACGAGCCAAGGGACAAGGATGCGATCGAAAGAATAAAAAATGACTGGGGTGCGCCTGGTTGGCAACAGTATGTACATGCCTTAGGTCTGTCCAGGGGTGTGGCTATCCAGCACCAATCCAAAGCCTCAGAAAGGACGAACTACTACCAGCCTGCCTACACATGTATTAAACGTAATAGAGAGCAGTGCAAAGGCCCCTATTCCAGAGCTCATCGGTTTGTAGAGATCGAATCATACCAACCAACGGGACAAGAATAAGACAATGGTAGCTATCCGAGGCCTACATACCTAGATAGAGCTGGCAAATTGACAGGCCGACAAACGTCCTCAAGGAAACAGCACACGAGGCATGGCGAACCAGGGTCCGGGGTGGTCCTCACCTGAATCCTGCTGCTGGATGCACGCGACCCAAGCCAACCGTCGGCCACTCGTCGTTGACCTCGTTGACATAAATTTTGCTCCCACCGTTGCTGGCGGTTTGATATTGATGATACATACTGGCAAACCCTTCGACGTGGCCCCAGTTATCGCTGCTTGGTCACAGATCCCTGTTCGAGTTATCGGCCATGAACCTCATATGCGCACGAGTTGTGTGTAATTGTTATATTGGCCGTGGTGTGCTGCTGTGAATTTTCCATTCAACCAGCATGTGATCTCCTTTGCCTCCAATGTACCGAGCATGGAGTATCTGGCTCCATCACGCGTCGTTCCTTATTTCCACTCGTTGATCCCAAATTCGTTTGACAGACGACTGAGTAATACTCCGTTCAGACGCTCTCTATCTTTCTCTCTCTCTCTCTCTTTTGGGGGGTCCCTATGGAGCTTCGCCTGAACCCTGGTTGTTGAAGATCAAATTTGACTTGACCACTCCTCAGCCTTGATATACCTCTTGTGTCGATCTCGGACACTCAGGAGATAAGCACTTGGCTATTGAGAAGCAGTGTGTTGGGTTCATAACGCAGGTCTCAGATCACTGCTGAGGACAGATTCGTTGTGAGCCGTACCACCACCTGTCGTACCGTGTTTCCGGTGGCAGCTTCAGAGTCTTACTGTAACGGGGGAGTGGTGTGGATGGACCTCCAGGGATGTCTAGAATCTGAAAACCATTCCATCTCATTCCTGTAACAGCCAGTATCAGCGCCTTGTTCAGAAGGCTCTATGTATTGATGCTCGCCGCTAGTGAACCCCATGGCGCTGGTACGCTAGCGGTCTCAAGGCCGCTGGTTGGTGGTTCGGGATGGGCCAGAGCCGGTCATCTGAAGAACGACGCAACTTGTTTCGTCAGCGGTCCACGAGGAAGTCTACTGTAGTTTTAACGTCCATGGAAAGAAAGATTGACAGACTATCAAAGAGTGGCCAATGATAACTTGCCCTTTATCTGTCATCAGCAAACCAAGACCACTAAGGGAGTATGAAAAGGGGGGGTTCATTGGACGATTCGACATTGTTGCTGATGAGAGGTATTGACGATTCTCGTTTACCGGCAAGCGAGAATACCTACTTACCTAGTACCATCACAGCTACCTTACGAAATCTCATCCCATAAGGTACCTTAGGTAAGGGAGGTTTGTACTGTATATCCGTACCTTAAGTTACGGTAAGGTATCTTTACCTTTCGGCAACGTCAACATAACCTCACCTACCTACAGATGTCAAAAATGCCATGCATGTACCGTAGGCAGGTGAGATCGGGGGCCTTCCTCAATGGGGCTCGAGTACATGGGACGCCCTTGCCAAAGTTCGATTTATCCCATGGCTAGGGGAAGGCATTCCGAGGCAAAACCAACATCCTCATATCAAAGAAGTCTTGGAGTGCCATGACTGCCTCGTGGCCATTGACATCGACCCTGGCTCTTTACTGGGTACTTCACCAAAAACACCTGGCACCTCATTAATCTTCGGTGCATCCCCCAAAGAACCCACTTTCAATGATACGTCCTGTCGTCTCCCCCCACCATCTCAACTCGCGCACTCTAGGCACCCTCTCTCACACGCTGAAACTTGCCCCTCACTCGCCCCGGAACCCCCAAACAACCTTAGGGCCCTGACGATCCTTTGATGGATATTGTGCACCTGGATACCAGCTGCTATGCTAGGAACCACAAGGGCTTCTGGACAAGTTGGTAGGGAAATGCCTTCACTGCGAGGATGTTTGCCTGTTGGTATTAATGAGGCCATAGAGAGAGGTTCGAAAACAAAGGAGTGTCCATGCGTCTTTACATATATGTTCTTGCAATTGTTTCGGACCGTCGTTTACAGTTGAGCCCCCCTTCTGCTCCCCTCCCCTCCTTTGAGCCCCCGCTTACCGTGCACCACGAGGCAATAGTTTCGCTTTTATAAGTCAGAATAACAAGAGGAAGTTTGTGAATGATGGGCTGATGAAAAGTAATCGCCTCCAGCAACTGCCTCGGTGTGTAACAAATAGTCTTACTGCTTCAGCACGTTCTTTCGAACTATCATGATCTTCATTATTTACACTCCCTATTGCGATTTTCTGAAATGATCTGCATACGTTCTGATGTCCCTCAATCATGTCTGGGAAAAAAGTCACCAGTTACGTACGTACTGACAAAACTGACAATCTTTCCCTCCAAGACTGAGAAACTCGGATGGAACCCTTCGTTGTCAAAGAATTGTGACCGTAGAAGTCAATCTGGCTTGATCGATATCACAACTGGACTGAGTATTTTTCTCTTATTTTTTTTTTTAGAAAAGTTCAATTTCGTAACACAACATCCAATATCTGGCCCCACCATATCACGTTGGTGTAAACGTTCATGAGTCTCACTTGCATCGACAGCGCTCCATTTCCGCCTTTACATGATGACGATCCTTGTACATATTATGCCCCTGTCTCTGATCGGTCCTCTCGTCTTGATCCTGGCCAACCACTTGTGACAGAGTGACAGACAGACTCATCATTTTCATCGGCCTCACACGCACTATACATGCCCGTGAATAGAGAGAGAAACTCTTCACATCAGGGTTAGTTCATAATGGGACCCCAAGGCTAACGACTCATGGTACTTGGATACCTTAGTACATAACTTAGGTAGCAAGAGTCCGAGAGGGACAGGAAGAAGAAAAAAGGTCAACGCCAATGACCCTTGCCAGATGGGAAAGAAAGAAAAGGCGCCGCACATCTCCCGCCGCCAACGCCTCAGGTGGCTTTTGGTTGTTTTAGCCAGAAAGTAGCTAGCCACGGAGGCTTTTAACCTATCCTCTAAGTTAGAATGCCTTGTAAATAAAGGACTTATTCATCAGGTTTCTCTCCCTTCCTACTTTCGCTTTTACCTCGCCTTCAGCATCCGTTTCTGTTTCTCAGGGCTATGCCTGCTGTAACTCTGGGCAATTGCAATTGCAACTCTCATTCAGCAGCGGCTGTGTTGGGACTCTGTTGTCGTCGTTCGTTCGTCGAACCTCATCTCACCTGAGACGTTGTCTCAGGTTAGCAGCTTTGTGGAGGGTTTCCTCCACCCGCGCTGACACCACACACCTCGCGCTACTGCAACGCGACGCCGCACAAATGCCCAATTCGTCTGCAGCCACCCTCTTCTGGGCGCCGTCGTTTGCACATGTTTCGAATTGTCCATGGAATGGCCTTTGATTGGTTCATTCCTACTACCTTCAAACATGATCAGAGCTAATCCGTGTCAATTCCTTATGTTGGTTTAGCCATCATCTCAACTTATCCCTCCACTTTACGGGGTACGTACTTGTCATCTCCGCCATCCATGATCCATTCACTGGGCTGTCTTGCTTATGTCAGGCGGCTGAAGGGCAATATAGTTCTCTCGTGAGGTTATTTCGACAACCAGGCGAGGTCGTACCTAACATGGACCTTGGATAATCACCAAGAGTTGCTATTTCAAACATCAATGTTTGCACTATATTACGAGTTGCAAGCGATACTGGGGTGTCCTTGGAGCTTGTCGAAACAATTTGCCGATACCGTAAGGTTTTACTTCGTATGAGTTGGAACTATGCTCCGTATGCGGTGGGTATTACTTCTATGCGAGCACGGACGATGTCAACTTGAGTTTGACTACCGATGTAACGCACGCAGATGATGCTGTTACTGTACTCTATGAGTTACGGTGGAAAGGCTGTGCCTACGCCCTTGCATATATAAATGTATTGTAAGTCGCGTAACTTCATGCACTCTCGCTCAAAAGCGGTGCTCGATCGAAGGCGATGGCTTTCGCCGTACCCATACCGCTCTAATAGTGTTGGTGAACGAGAATATGTAGTAGGCAACATCAGCCCTTTATTCAATCCGCCCGATCTAATCGGGGTGGCCTATATTTAGCACGACTATCTTTTGTTAATCTCATATTGGTCGCACTACTTTGATGATGTCTAGCACATGAGGCTTGTGTGTAGCATTGGATTGATGCACGATATAATAGTCTACGTATATTATGAATGATACCGGTAGGTTACATTTATATCACTTTGTAGACAGTATGCATACCTCCGAATTATGAACTTGCTATCGTTGGTTGATGACAGACATGTTGTTTGGCTCGGACAGGACATTAGGAAAATATAGTTCGACGTACACTTGACCGCATAGACATCGATTTGCCGACAAGAAACACACCGAATTTAACACAAGAGTCCCGTTCTCTTTACCAATAATTTCATATGAAATGCAATAACTTTATGGACAATACGCAACTGTGATGATAATGCGAATAGAGCTACCCCTGATGCAGGGTAGGTAGGTTAGAACCACATTAATCCAACAGAAGCAACTTAATTACTTAGCTACATATGCACTGCAGCCATGACAAGGTTAGTATTTGGTGATGTGCTATTGGATTAGCAACAAATGGACAGGAACGGATATCATTCAATAATCACTCAACTTGCTCGCTATGTTAATATTTGGCGGACGTTCAAACCCGTGTTCATGACAAGACTACAACCCGATCAAAGCGCAAACTGAGTCGAGTATTCGAAATATAAGTTGCATTTTATACTAACTGGTCCCAAGGAAGTATCGGCGAGCCCTGTACGATCCTATCTTACCTTAGTAGTTTATAGAGACCAGCTTGCAAAGGAAAGGCTGTGCCACTCAACTGTTCTAGCTTGACATCTCATAAATTCAGAAAAGTATATAAATATGCCTAGACTCCACACTATACGCAGACACTTTGCAAGAGACTCATGTTCCTATCGAGTTATGCGAGATAGAACACGATGAATAACTGAGCAGAACAAACTTATAGTGAGCCAATCAGGAGACAAGACTTCTTTTCTAAATCGAGATGCCCCACGTTGCGCCACATCTCAGCCTCACCAAAAATTTCCAAGAAACAATTCTCAGTAAAAGAGACGGCGGCTTGATATCTCTTTTAGTCACAGCAGATCCATACTTTCAGACCCAAGCGCAAAAAGAATCAGAGTTTGAAAAGGACTTCCCACCGTTTACAATTTTACTTCTCACAAGCGACAAAATGCCTGCGCGAACGAAGAAGGCAGAGCAGCCACAGGCTGAGGATACCAACATGGAGGACGCCCCAGCCTCCGCGCAGCCCGAGGTGAATGACGAGGATGTCGAGGATGAGGAAGAAGAGGAGGAAATCGAGCCCCAGAGAGTCCGAATCGTAAGCACAAAAACAGTGGTGACACAACGTGATATCAACTGACACATCACTAGCTTCCTGGCTCAACAGACACTGCTGCCTCCTTTGAGTTCACTGATGAAGGCCATACACTCGGAAACGCGCTGAGATATATCATCATGAAAAAGTTTGTATTTTCTAGCATGTCCTATGAAGCCCAACTAACACATGACAGCCCCGATGTTGAGTTCTGTGCTTACTCTATCCCCCATCCCTCAGAGCCCAAGATGAACATCCGCATTCAGACCTACAGTACGTATACGCAATGCCTCACGGGTTTGTGCTTATTAACAAGTATTCAGGTGGAACTGCAGTTGACGCTCTCAAGAAGGGGTTGGTCGACATTCAAGAAGTGTGTGATGTAGTCGCCGATGAGTTCTGGACCAAGAGGGAGGCCTACAACGCAGAGCAGGGTATTGACCGATGAGCCCGAGATTATGTGCTCAGGACTTAAAAGTTTGCATTCACATGGATCATGATGGAAATAGAGGCGTTTTGAGGAATCCCTTTCAATGAGATATATACACAAGCCCTTGTTGCTAGTTGCGACCCTATGCATCCTGTTAGCCTCATCCTCAGCAGAGCGCCATGTAGTTCGATGCTCACCTCGAGGAAGCCAGTCATAAAGCTGGATGGTAGTCGCTTGTCACCTCGGAAGTTCTCCTCCTTGAAGTAGGCCATGATGTGATTGGTCTGCTTCCAGAAGTTCATTGTCTCCTGTGTTCATGAGGTCAGCATAAAACCCCCCTATACATCAATTCATTCCAGCCGTGGAGTGGGAGCGCACCTGGTACTCGGCGTGGGACTTGAAGAGAAGAACGTCCACAACAGAGAGCTTGTTCACAAATCGTTGTCGTTCGAATTCTTGCCGCATGCGGGTTCGGATGGCGGAGACGGGCATGGGCATGTTGTACATGGTTTGGACTTCGGGGGCCTATATCTGGTTGATCAGCAGCTGGTCGGTCGCAAATCCACTAGACAAGCTTCGCCGAAAGCCATATGGACACTAGGAATATCGTGATCCAAGAGAATGCGTCGTGGGTTTCGCAAAACATACAGCTCGAATCCATTCTCGGTAGGAGGATAGCACTCGTCGCTTGGCATCAGACCAATTGGCCGCTGTTCAGGACATCAGTAATGGTTTAAAAAGCAGTTTAATACACCGAGACTCACACTGCGCCGTCTTCTTAGCAAACTGGGTCGGCGTAATGGCCATGGTGGGCAATCAATGCTCTCTTGACGTCGGAAACCAATCTGCTCTGACGTTTCCCAGATTCCCGAAGCCGACAGGAGATGCACGAAAGCACCGTGGTGATACGGTCACGTGGAGAAACGCCACATATCAATGCACCGCCACGAAACCTATCTTCCACTCATACATGGGTCTGCTTTTCGTCAGCGGCCAGCAGAATCAAAGCATCAGGAAGTCTAAGGATATCTAATAACCTCATATGGGCCTATTTTGCATCCATGTCTTTATTGATAAGCACTTATTGGGGTGAGAACCAATAAGAGCCATTAAAGCTGTGTTCCAGTTCGTCGTTGCCTATGTACTCTGTACCTATTGTATCTAGGCTCTTTAACAGCTACCTACCTCTGGAAGTAATGGATGGCCGACGGCCCGGAAAAAGATTCGCCCAGTAAGACATGGATCTGGAATCTCGTTTATAATTTATAACTGCCATAAGAACATTTTAAAAGAAGGAGGAATAAGAGCTCTTATATTATTTTCACTAAGGTACCCAAGTAATTTGCCCTTCATCTGGTCTTTCGGGAGGTTGCTGGTGTTGCTCTTACTGGGTCGGGGAGGCGACCCGTTAGGCAGCTGGAGGTTAAGTAAGTTTTAGCAGCTAGCAACTTTCTAACGTCATTTCTCGTGGCGACAGGAACACATCCTCAGAAAAAAATAACAACAAATTCAACAAGCCAACGCACAAATAAAGATGCCCGCTATTCGACACTCGTCCAAACGAAAACCGCCGCCTGACGGCTTTGAGGACATTGAGAATGACTTGCTCATCTTTTCCAACAAGATGAAGGATGCCCAGAACAAGCCGCCGCCATCAGGTCCTAGGCACCAAGCGCAGTGGGAAATCTTCCAGATCTCGCATCAACGCAGCCGATACGTATATGAGCTATACTACGAGAAGGAGGCGATCAGCAAGAAGCTGTACGATTGGTTGCTGAAAAACGGCTACGCGGACGCGATGTTGATTGCGAAGTGGAAGAAACAAGGATATGAAAAGGTCAGTGTCCCAACCGCCGTTTGTCTTGTGAGGCATACATGCTGACCCTGCCTAGCTATGCTGTCTGCGCTGCATCCAGACAAAGGAGACAAATTTCAACAGCACATGCATCTGTCGTGTTCCACGGGCGGAGATTAAGGGTGACGAAGACATTGAGTGCGTCAGCTGCGGTTGCAGAGGCTGCGCATCAAGCGACTAGACACGACAAGCGCGTATATGAAGGCGATCTAGATGGAGGAAACACCTGCAAATTCAAAGGAAGAGACGGCGTTGGGCGTATTAATAATTCATCAACACGCATCGATAACGATTCGAGGCAAAAGCGATACATATCAACGCGATGAGGTAGAAAATCCTTTTATTGGCCGCATCATGTCTTTACCAAAAGTGTGCTGATACTCCTACCCAGTCTGAAACTTCATCTTTGCTTCATCTTTTGGAAAAGCCAGCTCTTCCACGTCCAAACCGGACACTCGGTGGGACAAAGGATAGTGACGACATGGCACCTGTAAGATCTGCCATCTCTGTGTCCGCTGGCTTGTGCTTTTCCTGCTTGTTTTCCCCGTTCTTCACCGCTGGTGACTTTGGTGACTCTTTTAATTTGTCCTCCGGCTGTGAAGAGACATTCTCGCCCTCCATGAGACTGGCGCGACGTCGAGAGTTCTTGATAGCTTGCGAGTTGGTCGATGATCGGCGGCGATGATGACTGCCATCGTTTAGCAGGGACCGCCTACCGTCAATACCGTCTCTGGTGACGGCGAAGAAGAAGTTTTTTGGATACATGTGCTTGTCGATGAGATGCATACGCCTCTTCTGATGTGTCATGCACTTACGCTCACATCCCTCGACAAAGCACGAGTACTGGAGCGCAAGGGGTCAGTTTCAGACTCGTAACGGTCGATGGAAAGCCAGGGTATGGGACTTACAGTATGCTCGCCTTGTTCCCGCTTCACAGTCACTAAAGGGTCGTGGTATTCCTCAATGTGGACGTTGAGCAGATGTTCGCTTGGGAAGTTCTTGTGGCATTCGAGACACCTATTAGTATGGGACTTGTTGTAATGGACCTCGTATTCGTCGTAGGATCTAAAGGCAAGAGGCTCTCTGTGCGGAGGCAAGTTGCATCTCATGGCTATGGTATCCTCTTCGTCGTCGATGGCCGATTCAAGCTGCGTCACTTTTGACACTGGACGTAGGGACGGTTCCGGGTTTGTTTGTTCAGAATCGGAATCTAACTCTTCTTCGAGCTCTCGTGAGCGCTTCATCCTTCTGTTGTGAGTTTGATTGGAAAGGTAGAATTACTTGAGAGCAATGTCCAGAGGATGCAAAGCGGTGAGTACAGGGTAGTGAGTCTTTAGAGAGCTGTTATAGATTGTCGAGACGAACTGGCAAAGTGCTTATATCCTCGCTAGGCGTAGGGCAAGACAACTTTTCAGGTATCTAGGTAAACATGGATGGGTTTCATGTGATGGGACTGCCAGACGTCGTGATATATCCAAAAGGTCCTATATTGGAGGTGAGTAGTGATATATGGTGGGGTCTACCCTGTCAGGCGCTAAGCCAGTTGATGAACTGGCTGGATGAGGGGCAGCTTTTACAGTACGGAGTACTCTTAGGCCAATCCAGTTGGGAGCCGGTACTGGGAGCACGGGCCTTTCTTGAGTTTGTGGTAAATTCTATGGATTGAATCAACAACAACACAGGCAAACTGGCTAGACTGGCTACTAGGTACCAACTCCACGGAGTATTTACAGGCCAACATATTACCTTGTATTAGTACTCAGAAAGTAACAATTGATATTTATTGATTCCAAATGATAAATGTCTTTGACAATAAGATCTGAAGATCTGATATTGAGATTCAAGTGCCTACCTACCTAGGTAGCCCGTACCTAAGGTGCCTAAGGTATGGATGTATTTTCCAGGGTCCAAATGTCCCCCGGCGAGTACAAGTAAAAAGGTGAGGTTAAGGTAGATTAGTAGTAGGCACTTGTCACAAGGCAATCATGGATCCAATCCGAAGTGAACCCACAGGGCAGTGAGACTCAGCACCACCACTGACTGGGCTTAAAATCTTGTGCCTTGGAACGACCACTGAGCCTGGCCTGGCCAGAACCTTACCTTGAGGGGTTCCCATCGGTTCATTCAATCTTTCATCACTCTGAGGTGTCACAGTGATACTTTTCTCCCTTCTCTCTCAACTCACGTTCACCAAAGTTACGCTTGGCTCTACAGCGCAATTAACAATAGACCTGCGGTATAACTCGGGTCGATTATTATTGCGCGTGTTTACCTTTGCCTTGTTTTACTTTGCCGTATACTTTACTTTACTTTACTTTACTTTACTTTACTTTACTTTATCTTTCCGTCTCCTCTACTTAACCCGCCCCTCTCTCCATCTCTTCACCAATGTGTGTCTTCTCGGCCAACGATTCCATTTTCGCGAACCGAGTCTGGTGCCAGTGCCAAACTTCAATCTCAACCCGACGACCCGATCTGCGAATGAGTTATGGACCGAAAGTCTTTCCATGATCCCATACCAAAGAAAGCATGAACGAAACGATTGTCAGTTCGATACCGACGCTCTAGAATTGTGCCGCGACACCTTTCGTCCTGCCCTTTACCCCTGCGCATCCGTGTCCGCCTGCTTCAACCTCGAGTCCACATAGTTTACGTCCCGATCCTACCGACTCCGCGATCATGGAACCCGAGACTGCGACGTCGAGCGTCCAGGCCGCAAAGCCGGAGCATGCGGATCTTTCTGGTAAGGCCAGACAAACGTGGCGGTAAGTTGAATATCCTCACTCACCACAAGATACGTGTGAAAGTGCCATACATTCATTGATTTGCCTCGTGTGATTATACCCCGCCCAAAAAAACCACACACCAAAAACCAAAACCAAAATGACAAGACCATGATTTGATCGGCTTGCGCAAACACCACATACTGATTCCTTGCTCGTACCCAGTAAACACTCAGGAGCTGACATCTTCTAGCTTGGCAGTCAAACTGCGAAAGCAGCTGACAAAACACATGGAAAAGCTTCCAAAAGATAACAACTCTGGTGTTGACATCTCCCAGTTCGAGGCGATGGATACGGTTCTGGATAAGTGAGGAAGATCGCATGCGGCTTGCTGCACTCATGAAGCTAATTCATATAACCCCACAAATTAGATTCCGCCTTGCCTGTGTGCAGACCATCTATCTCGACTTTGAGTATGCTGTCGCCGAGCGTACCGACCAAACTATGTGGTTGGTGCATACTAGTATCAACAACGAATATCGAAAAGCCCTGGTTCGCCTCCGACACCTGGCGCAAAATTCGGAAAAGCAAAAGACCGACAAGACGGCCAACGAAAAGCGCATTGGCGACAAGGACAAGAACAAGGGAGAGAAACAAACCACCCCAAAGCAGAAGGGCGACAAGCGCAATGTGGAGCGACGGAAGTTTGGGGACAAGTATCTGGGCTTTCTACATGTTGCTCAGGAGTTCTACAAGGGTTATGTCCAGCGCCTCTCTGCACGATACGACATCCCTGAATTGAAGCGCATTGCTCAAGGCGTCGAGGTGGACGGATCTCCCAGTAGCGATGTCATCAGTCCCGTTCCCGATTCGATCTATCCACTGGTCATCAATTCATGCCACTTCACTCTCATTTGTCTCGGCGACCTGGCGCGCTATCAGGTTCAGTCAGGCCTGAAGAAGTCGAGCTATAAGGTTGCACTGGCCTATTACAGTCTTGCTCACGATTTGAAACCCGATTCCGGTTTCCCGTTCCACCAGATGGGCATGATAAGCCTCGAAGAAGGCAAAGATTTAGATATCCTTTACTACTTTTACCGGAGCATCGCAACGGCTGATCCTCATCCCAACGTGAAGCAGAATCTTGAGTCCAAGTTCAAGAGCTATTTTCAGCCGGATAAGAACCCGCCTAAGAAGCAAGCACGCGGACCAAGCGATGCATTCGTCACCTGGTTCACTAAACTTCATGCTTCGTACTATAGGGATGAGACCATGGCAGGCAGCGGGGAACTTGAAAGGGAGGTCCTTCATCGACTTGATATGGCTTCCAAGAACCCTGACTATTCCGAGGTTCTGTTCAGGATGTCCCTGATCAACATGTCGAGCTACTTCATCGCCACTCAGAAATATACCGGTAGGTCTGCTAGTCATATAATGCTTATGGTTAATTCTAATACAAAACAGAGGCACAAACACAGGCAGCTTCACGTTTTTGTCACCATACTTTGCGCATCAACGCTCAATTCATTCTTGCGTTTTGCTCGGCACTCATCTCTGAGCTCACCAATATTGTCGGCCGCGAGAACCCTGCTTCCGAGGACCCAGCAACAGCCAAATCATCCCCTGTGATCGAGGCGCTTTTACCTCTGCTTCGTATATACGGTATGTGGCTGGCTGCACGTCGCCAGGAAATATTCGCGGCTGGTAAAGCTCTTGGCGCCGTACTGCCAGATATGATGAAGGCCATTTCAAAGGTCCTCTCATTACTGTGCAACGAGACATATACCCAGGAAAACCTGGCCTCGTGCCCATACCTTCTCGCGGAGGATGTCCAGACCCAAGGTCTGCTTCCCCTTGCCCCGGACCAGGTTCCGCAAGCTTGCCGATCCTACTTTTCTGAGAGCGGTGGCTTGAAGCCAAGACTGCCATCCCCAGAGAGACGACTCGGCACTTTCCAGGAGACACTGGCAAGAATCTTGGACATACTGCGATGCGCCTACTTCCTGGCCGAGGACGACTTATGCCCTCTTGCCGCCCATGTCTCCGAGAAAGGCCTTGCTTTTGAGTACAAGGAAAAGCCTACCACGAACGAAGATACTTCCCAGCCGATGTCTATTGTGAATTCTCCTGCACGGGAATCCCAGAGCAACATCAGGACCGCCAGTAGACATCGCACCGTTTCGGATAACACGCAAACAGGGAACCGACTTGCGTCCAAGGTGGACGCGAGGAGCGCTTTTGTTGCATCTATCAAGACACAGCCTCCCCATGAGCAGTCCGTACCTGACGATGCTGATAACACTGTTATCAACATGCTTGCTCCTTTCCTAAGGCCCCCTACCCCTGAACAGGCACAATCTGGTCTCCGCTCCACTGATGAGACCTCATACGGAATGCATAGCACAACTGCGAACGAGGTCTTTGGAATGCTTCAGGCTGACGCCAGCCCTACCACAGGCTCCATGCCCTCTGGCAAGTTTGAACCTCTTCCCTGGGACTGGGTATACACCCCGACACCCCATAAGGGTAACGATACCTCGGTCTCATACAAGGATGCTTTCGATGCCCCCATTAGTCCCAACTTTTCTACAAGGAAAACGTCACGAACCGTCAGCGCATTTGACGACCCTTTCACCAATTGTACCCCTCAGCTACCAACCATGCCGACTCCCCGGGCTGGCAGTGGCATGATGGCCAGCCCTCGTGTTAGCTCAGCTGCCGAAGAGGCCCATCGCAACAACTTGCTTCAAACTTTCGGTAGCTCTAGCGCCTCTCGCACTTCGGTGTCCAGCCAATGGGGCCAAGACCACAAGCGCACGTCCATCGAGACAGCACCTCAATCCTATGGTCATCACCAATCCTCGAATGGCTACGCTACGTCTTCCTCTTTGTCTGCGTTCTCACACCCAAGCAGTTTGTATCAAGGCACACCTGCTAATGGGGCTACTTTCGGCATGCCGACTGGAGTTGGCTATATGGACACGAGCCACTACGATCGCAATCACACTCAGGATTCTGCACCATCCTCGTCGGGCCGACGTTTTCAGATGGATGAAACGACATCCAGCTATGATGCTGCCATTCTACAGGCTGCTTTTTATGGCAATAAGTAGAAGCATAGGTTGTTCTTGTGTCTTTTCGTACACGGCCGTGGAAATTGGGATATTCCAATCTGCTCAGTTTTTCGTCGACTCTCGCGCTTTCAAAAACGTCTTGTCCTGGTCTAGACCACTCGGGACGGAACATGATTGATTGCATAGCCGACGACTTGCTATAAAGCCCCTGCACATGTCCCAGCATGGAGTACTGGTCTTTTGGAGTCGATCAGCTTTCGAAGATGTTGACGGCATAATGGATCAACTTAACAGGTGCAGTACGCTGGCCTACCTCAGCTGCTCCATGTCTTCGGACCTCGTGCGATAGCTGATGAGTTTGCTCGCCAACCGGGTCAATCTTAGTCGGTATTCATCCAGTCTGACGGTATAGACACCATTCGTCGGTGCAAGATCTTGGGTTTTAAAGCAAGAAGTCATTCATTTTATATTCACTCAGATAATATGCTTGCCAAATACTCGATATCGTGGAGGATACCATGCCGCTCAATGCGCTTGGGAGCCCTCAGTTTGGGGTATATTCTCCCTTTGGATGCAAACGCCGTTGTTGAAACCGTTTCCCTTTTCCCCAGCAACGCCGAACCACATTCAATGATCCAAGAAGGATGTGCAATATGAGTTGTTGATAGATTTAAGCAGCCTGGTAGGTTTGCTTGGGGAAGGGGTATCTGCACGAGAGTTAGTTGAGGTTTGTTATCATGTTACTGGGATTGGTGTCCTGGCCAAGGAGCTATGCTGTTGATAGGAAAGATAGGTAGAGGAATGAAGCAGTAAATTTTGGGAACACAACTTGTCAGGAATGGTGCATGCGGGTGAACTTACGAAGGTCCAAGCTCCTGGATGCTCAAACGAGCGAGCCACTGGCCCATGTCAATGCTGGTTTCGAGGGGCTTGTTCTGGAGGATACCAGCCAGGAGACCACCAGCAAAGGCGTCACCAGCACCGTTGGTGTCGTTGATCTTCTCCTTCTCGATGGCGTGAACGGGGAACTCCTTAATATCGTCCTCACCCTGGATAGCAACCAGAGTAGGATCGGTACCCTGAGTGACAATGGCAATTCGCTTTCTCTTGGTATTCTCCTTGGGAAGGTTGGCGAGGTGCTTGACAACATCCTTGGGCTCCTTGCTAGGGAGGTCGTGAGACTCGGCGTAGGCGGCGGCCTCGGTCTCGTTGCCGATGATGTAGTCCCAGTAAGGGGCGCTGGCATCGACAACCTCCTTGAAGAATTGAGGGATGAAAGGAGCAGACAGGGAGAGAACAAAAGGCTTGTTGTGCTCAGCAGCCTGCTTGGCGAGCTCCATAATGGCAGGAGGGCAGACTGACATGGGTTAGCATTACCATAGTGTCTGGGGGCGTTGTGGCCAGGCTCTTACCAGTGAAGTGGAAACCACCGACGTAGTAGACCTCAGCGTTCTCAACGAGCTTCCAGATTTCAGGCTTCTTTAAGTGATCGAGGTCGTAGTGGTTAGCAGCGCCAAGATCTGTGCACAAGCTTCGGTTGTGGCCGGTGATGATAGCACCACATCGGCCAGTCTTCTCCTTGGGGTCGACACGGTATTCAACACGAAGACCAGCGGCCTTGACAGCATCGTGAAGGATAGCAGCGTACTTGTCATCACCAGCGCCACCGAGGTAGACGACACTGTTAGGAGGGAGGATGTACTGAGCACCTCGAGCACTGTTTTGTGCAGCGCCTCCAGCAATCAGCTTGGCATCGTAGTTGTTTAGGAGGTCTTCGTAGAGAGGGATATGCTTCTCCTCTGCGAGGATGGCGTCGTTAGGCTTGAGACCATACTTGTCAAGAAGGGCCTGGTCACCCTTGGCCTGGATGTCTGCATAGAACAAAAAGTGCCTGTCAGCAAATGTTCAATCAAAATGGAGCAAGTCGAGGTAAGCGGGCAAAGTATCCGATTGCATTGGAGGGGCATTGAGAGTTATTTCTCCTACAAGTGGTGTAATTGAAGAGTAACTCACCGAGGAGAGGGTTCTCGAGACAGAGAAGGGAGTATTCCTTAACGGCAGACATGGTGCTTAACTGTCTTATTTGGGAAGAGAAACGATGTGATATAGATGAGGATAAAAAAGTAGATGAAGCTTCGGAAGGGAAGAGTTTGAGGTGAATGGAGGGGTCAAACGTCCTGGTCTTGGTGGGGTAAAGACGTGGGGCGTTGTCTTTCGGCAACCGAAAAGGAGCGAAGCTGGAGAAGTTGCGAGTACATGTGCGGCCGCAGCTGGGAAGGAGGTAAAGAAGTTCAAGTCGGAGAGTCGCAGAAGATGGTCTCGCCAACATTTCTATGTTGATTACGTGCCCGGATCGCAGCTTCGAGGCCGGAAGGTTTAAATGACGAGAGAGTTTGTATGGTCAGCTACAAGTGTATGATCGACGGACGGCCAGGGCTCTCTGCTTAATATAAATGAATTCAATCGGCCATCATACGATACAGATCTGGTTACCTCATCACAATCCGCATCATGATCCGGTGACCTCGCCGATACCTTGATCATTACCAAAAGAACCCCACGCGATAATCATAAATTAACCTTCATTACTCGGTAATTCAGAAGAATTGTTCATGTGAAGGCTACAAAGCATTCCGACGAGCGATCTAATTGATGACAAGAAGCTGAACATACAGTATATCACTTGCATAATAAAAACGCGTGGTGTGCGTGATTGGACGCAATCGCTGAATGGACATTATTTTAACCAAGCATGCTTCTTCTCTCATGGAAGCCTTTTTTCGGTATTCGTGGTATCTCACTTCTTCGCTCACATCTTTCACAGAGAAACGGCCTTCAGATTTTTTTGCGCCAAATGCCATAGTACTTGCCCTCGGAGCTACCAGCCATCTGCTCTCGGCAGTACCTTCAATAGATGCAAGCAAGCCAGTAAACACCATCCCAATGAGACCATGAACCCAGCCACCACTTTACTCCTTTGTCTTCTGGGTACCACGGAGGAGACCCGTCCTTCTGGCGGCAATAAGACCGGCCTTTTGACCCTGGGCGGCGTATCGGGAGATGGTAGAAGCCTTACCAATATGTTGATGGTTACCCTGTGTCCATTGTCAGCTCTTCTGTCTCCATCACATAAATTCCGAGAATACGTACACCACCGTGAGGATGGTCGACGGGGTTCATGGCAACACCACGAGTCTTGGGCCAGCTGTTGCGCTTGACGGCGAACTTGTGCTTGGCACGAGAAGCCTCTGCGAGACATGTCAGTCATCCGATGCCTCGTTTCATTATCCCCCGAGAAAACATACTGAGGAGAGGCTTGTCAGTTCGGCCACCGCCAGCGACGATACCGATCATTCCTCGGGAGCCGGAGTGGACGACCTTCTTGGCACCGGAGGGAAGCTTGATGCGGGTCTTGCCCTCATCAGGGTTGTGGCCGACAATGGTGATGTAGTTGCCGGAAGTGCGGCCGAGAGTGCCACGGTCACCAATCTTCTCCTCGACGTTGGAGACGACGGTACCCTCAGGCATCTCACCGAGGGGAAGGACGTTGCCAACGGTAAGAGCAGCCTTCTTTCCGGCGTAGATGAACTGGCCAGTGTACATGCCCTCGTTGGCGATGAAGGTCTCGGTGACCTGCTTGAATCGGTAGGGATGGCGGAAGACGACCTTGGCGAGAGGGGCACCACGACCTGCGCAGACAATCATCGTTAGTTGTCGTCCCTCCATCATTGCATTTGTGCACGATTGTGCAATTTCCGTCAAAAAAAATCTCGGGAAGCACATCGTTCGGGAAACTTGCCAGCATCGTGGACGATCTCTCGGACTACACCTCGAAGGTAGCCATGGCGCTCGGCATAGTCGAGGTTGCGGAACTTGGCAGGAGCCTTGTTCAGGCGTGTGTTGGCCGCTAACAGGCGTCAGTATTTTGATGATTTTCGATATCGTGGAGAGGCTCGTTCGGTACTGACTGAAGATGGATCCACGACCCTTACGCTGGTTGCGAATAACTCTACCCATGGCGGCTCTTCTTCACGGTGTGAAAAGGAAAGGGTAGTCTGTGAAGCTGCGGGTTAGTATGGAAAATCGTGGGCGAGGAAGAAAGGAAGGGGAGGGGATATTTACCTGGCGATGGCCGCTTGGTGTGTTGTTAGAAACGCTCGCACTGCTAATTTTGTGCGTCGTTCTTTCTCAGTTTACGGTGGATCCAGTCACGTGATAGGGCTCGATCGCTCTTTCCAGTTTTCAGTTCCAATTCGAATGTGGAGTCTTCCCTGTTTAATAGAACGGGCAGGCATACCTCAGTGTACCTAGGTACCTACCCCAGCCCCATAAATTATCCAGTCCCTGTCATTGGATGTTAGCTCGACGCGTGCTCAACCAATTGACCTTTCGCCTCTCGACATCGCTCAAACTGAGCTGAGGTTATCACCAGCGATCATCACCACGACAGCGCAATCATGACCTGGTGCATGCTTGATTCTCAGCAATATCTCGTCTGCCCAAGGGTGCTAGATTACACCACGTCGCTTTCACCACATATGCTTTTTCATCGGTATCGTTGATGCCGTTCTGAATAGCCTGTTATCAATCTTGCGTTTCCTGCCGTTTGCGTATATACCACGCGTGGGCTTTTATGTTGCGTTGCGGTATGCTAAGCGGGGCGATACACTTTGATGTTGAGGTGGTTGAAGTCGACCAAGCGGTTGATCCATGGTGAGCGACAAGGGGAGGACGGGGCGTTCAAAGTGGAATATCCATAAGTGGATGCCCTCTGTGTTACGTCTTTGGACATCGCGACGACTTCTGCGATATGTTTCTAGTGGGACATGCTCATTCTTGGCCCGTTCTGACGGATAGCCCTTCGTCTCTGAGACAGACCTTGGGTGTGGCGGGAAATTGCGTTATCTAATGCTTCATGGCGGTGAGAGCACACGATGGCGATTCTCAATATTCGGTTTTCTCACTCACGACTATGCGGCTCATTCTTGAGATTGGCTCCGGCGACTCATGCCAGAAAAGTTTTTGGCAATGCGGCAACTGGCACTGCTCGAGGAGAAAGAACATCGGGGGTTGATTGGGTGCCGAAGTTCGGCCAGGGTGCTTATTAGAAGATCATACGGCCAAACTTGGCCAAGATGACGAAGAAGTGAAGACGCTCCAGTTCGTCTTGGCCCAACGCGAGTGGCAATCTACTTATGCGGAAACTAAACTGCAGAGAGAAGGGACGAGAGTTGTGTACTGGTGGTATATACTACCAAACACCATATTTGTTGGAATAATCTCATCATGACATTGAAACGGAGATCTTGGTCCAGATCGTGCCCCAGAAGCTTCGTATGGGGAGGGTGCAAGAGGCGGTCACTGCCACGAGGGTGCAACAACCTGGTTGCAAAGAGCTCTCAGCTGGGGGGACAACAAAGGATGTTTTTTACATTGTTTCTATTGCGACCTTGATTGTTTAGATAGTCAATTGATATTTGTCTAGCCTATCAGGATTCACCAGCCTAATCTGCGGCTCTTCGACCAGGCTAGTGTGTGCTTGTTCTGTGTCAGAGCCCAAGTTACGTCGTTCCTCCTTCTCCCCACACTCATCTCCATCTCCATGTCAACCTCACATCAACAAACCACACAAAAAATGTCGGCCGAAGACGACTCCTCCGACCTCTCTTCGCTCTCTTCGTTGTCACCTGCGCCTTCTGATATTGAGTTGGACGAGCCAGCCCAAGAGCCAGTCGCCAAGCCCAAAAAGGGTATCCAGAAATACTTCTCCAAGGCTACAGACAAACCAGCCAAGGAGGCTTCGCCGCCACCACGAAAACGCTCACCGTCGCCCCCTCATGAATATGTATTGGCAGATAATCCAGACATCGCAGTATGTGCCCTACTGCTGTGCCCATCTTCCTTTCACAGTTTTCTCTTTTGCCGTTCAGCGCGTGTCGCAGCTGTTGCGACGCGCTGCAGTCGCGCATTGGACTTTGAGAGTACAAGCTTACAGCTACAGTTCATTGTGATGTTCAGAAGCCGATTCAATGACGCATTTCCTAAATCGCTTGCCCATTTTGGCCCACAAGAACTCGAACGTGACATTGTCGAACCCATTCCTGGCGATCGAGCAGAACATTTCCTTTGCGCGTTGCTGGGGTTACTATTGAATCGCAAGCAAGATGTCAAGTATGGCAGGACCCTATATCGCAAGAAATAATGCGCTAACTGACAATTAGGCCTGGCCATTACGGTCGCGCTTTGGAGGATGCTGTCAGTACTCACAAGAACCAATGGGCACCTGCTTGGGAGGACAAGAGCCCTTTGTCTGGCGGCGCGACGTTCGCCTCGATGAACCCTACGCAACGAGTGCGTATTGGCAAACCAACCCTCGAGACTGTCCCTGGTACTAACACTGATAAAGCTTACACTCCTGCGATATCTAATTCTTTGGACTCTTTCGTCCTCCGACACCGTCAAAGGACTTATCAATCAATCATACAAGCAAAACCGCCACGAAGATGATACGAACCAGCCTAGATCGGTACAGCCTTGGGGATCAGATGGAGACAAGCGCCGCTATTTTCTGATTGAAGGACAAGACGACACTGCTTTCCGCGTTTACAGAGAGAGCAATCCTGCTGGGACCAACAGAACATGGTGGAGCGTTGCGGGTACCATCGAAGAGCTCAAGACTCTTGCTGAGAAACTCCAGGCTAAGGATGGCGGACCAAAGGCTACAAAGCTAGCTCAGAAAATGTTCTCTGCGGTTCCCCGATTCGAAGCCGGCGAAGATGTTAGTTATAGAGCCCTGGCTCTGGCACCAAGAATGGGTTCTGCCACAGCTCTCAACTCGACTACAGTACTGACACATTGTAGAAACGCAAGCGCCGTGATTACCGCCAGGCGCGCAAGGAACAGTTCAAGAGACCGGAGCCTGGGTTTTCTCTTTATGAGGGTCGAACTCGGGGCAAGAAGATGAAGTATACATACTCCGACGATGAAGACATCTTCACCACCGACTCGACAACTCGACGATCTACTCGCAACACTGGAACTCACACACCCGTAGAGACTGGTCCTGTCACCACTGCTAGCGGCCGGCAGATCAAGGCACCAACACGGCTGAACCCCACAACTGGAAGCAGTGCGCCAGGCAGTGTACAGGGAGACACGTCCGAAGTTGATAGAGGGCAATCCGTTGGTCCAACGGGACGGCCTCGCCGATCGGCAGCAGTGAACCACGGCACAACCGGCTGGGCCGAGAACAATAAGGGGCCCCGGCACAACGCCTCTGATGATTCTGACGATGAGAGCGAGGCCGATTTTGGGGATGACGAGGAAGATGTTGATGAGCATGTGCCTGAGGAATCAGAAGACGAAGACGACTTCGACGAAGATGAAGCTATGATGGACGATGACCCGGAAGAGAAAAACCGAAGTCTGGTTGTAAAGCTTTCAGTAACACCACCAAAGTTGCGGAACGTCCTGGGACCCAACTCTCAAGCCGGAAACAAACTACCAACGCCAAGCTCTGATAAGGGAGGCGAGGAGCATCGACTGGGAGAATCGCCTCTTGTTGAGATGCAAGACGCCCCAGAAGCTACATCCAGCAAGGAAGCACAGGCTACAGCCCAGCAATCTCCCACTCCAAACACGAACTTTGCTGAACGCAACAACGCAAGCCCAGCAGCCCTAAATGCGACGTCTCTGGCTTTTAGAGGGAGCCCAGAAAAGACGCATGCGCAACCTGTTCCCCGGCCTCTCGATGTTGCGGCAAATCACGAGTAGGGGCTGGTCATTTGACACTATACGTTTTTGTTGGAGTTGGGGAGCCAAGGGTTTATATGGCAAAAAGCCAGCAACGCAAAAGGTTATCGATATGGCGGAATGGAAATAAAGTATTATAAGAAGCAAGGTATTGATGGCATCGAACTTGCGTGCCCATGAACAGGGTTCTTTAGAAGGTTTAAAGGGAAGCCCAACGGACAACAGTATCTTGATTCAGTGAGGGGATCCAGTGAAGGGTTGAGATGGGCAAGTATGTCAGCATAGCGAGGCATATTAGTTATTATACCAATGTCAAGCTATATACGACCGTATTGCTATCTAATTCTTTCATGAAGGCAGATGTCACTGAGGGTGGTGCATTCAGGAACGTTGAAACAGGCGATGTGTGATATAGTTAATGGTCAAGGAACAGACTCTCAGAGCCAGAAGTCGGTAGTTATGAAGAGACTTTGTCATCCCACCCACCGATCAAGGAGTTCATGTTTAGGGTTTCGAAGCGGCAGAAGCCCAAGTGAAAGGCTTTGATGGGCGCTCCGGGCCTGCTTCTCAGACGTTACACAATGATTTGTCGTCAATTTTAACTTAGCAAATCATACATGGCAATGCCATCGGCCTCTTGAGTATTGCGTGTAGTCTTTTCATCTCCCGTTCTTGTCAACCTCTTTTGGGATGAGTAGGTATCTTCCCTAGCATAACAAGTTAGCTTGAATGAAACAAGGCCATGTGTTCAATGACCTACAATTGTTGACTCCCCACCACCAGCGCCTTACTCGCGCCCCTAATGTGTTGCCGTGCAATCGAGCATTTCTGTTCCAATGTTGCCAGCCACAGAGGAAGAGGTTGTACACTAAGCCTTGGGTTAAGGGCATGATGATCTGGCACCATGTTAGCAACCAGAAGCTGTGATACTCTGCGTATACATGCCTGATCCCTCGTTGTGATCAACGCCACCTTCCACCATGTATCCGCCTTGGAGATACTTCGAAGATAGCTCTGCTCGAAGCGTAGATCTGGCAGAGGAGGTAGGTGGGAATGTCTGGGCGCCGGTCGGAGAACGCTGTAGGGGATGTCCTCTTCATCCTCGTCGTCGTCGATTCCATCGTCGTGCTCGTGCTTGACGTGCTCTAGGTTCACAGGCTGTCTTCTATCGGCTGCTGTGGGCGGGTTGGTATCAAGAGCAGGATCTGGATGGTGCTCGATGCTTGCAGCCTGAATAGTGGCGGCAAGTTCTGTGGGAGCTGAATCCATCTTTGGTGTGCGTAGTCCCGGTTGGAACTACGAGTCTGGTATTTCCCAGATGTCCCGAATTGTTGTCGCTGAACGGATAGTAGACACCTTGTTGATGAGTGTGGTGTTGATCGCTAAAGGTACTGTAAGGTCAGTACATACACAGATACCTTAGTGGAAGAAAGGTTAGGTAGTTACTAAGGTAGTGATTGGCATCGCATGGATGGCCGAGCTGCGGAACATTGCTGCTGGGGCGGGACTACTAGCGTGTGGAGGTTGTGGGGAATGACCGAGATCCAATGACATTGACCGAATGAGAAGCTCAAGACGGATATCAGACATCGATTAGTTACTTACAGCTCCTGTCATTGAGCTACAGCTCCAGCTCCAGCTAAGAATAACCAGTAGGACTTGGACATGCAGCCTACCTTAGGCAGGGTCACATAGAAGAAAGTCAATTCAATTCCTGGAACAATCTGCGTGGACTTGAACTAATAAATCTGACATGTTTCAATGACTCTTTAATACTATTGGTCCATAGGTGCAAGGTGAATCGCCATAGACGTATGTGGTATGCGACTTATACATCTCTCTCAGGACCCAAGTTTATTTTATACCAGCTAGGTACTAAGTATGATGATCTGAAGCTTGAACGCCCAAGGCGCATATAAGCGCAGCTCGTAACAGGACAGGGACTTCCTGAACAGTGTGAGGCTTGGACTCTTGACACCTGCCCATCAATCGATTGGTAGGCAGAATTGCAAGAAGGCCTAGGTATGAGTGACGAGTATCATGATCAGTGCAACGTTGGTTACTGGGGTTTATGCAATAACACGAGCTAAATCTTTATCACAGTAGAAGAGACCTGAACCAATTGGAATTATACAACGTAAACGTGCTTCTCAAGAGATGATGCAGTGTGACATGTAGACCAGTGGCTTTTAAGGCTGTCAGCATAGACGTATGCGGGATATGGTGTAAAACAAGGATAGGGCTGAAGGTTGGTTAAACGTGATGATCGGCATCAGGCCCATCATAGCCTGTAATCAAATAACCCCTTCTTTATTGTCACTCAACCTGTGACGACATGAAGTTAATCCTGTTCATAACTTTGACGTTAGTATTTTGCTCTGAAGATGAGCTTCTGTAATGGCGGGATTCAGTGTGACATTCCAGCCGAGCATGTGGTGGATGCTGATATGAATGGAATCGGTGTAAGTCCATTACCTTGATTCACATCTGTTACTTTTCTCACATATTCTATTGTAGGTTGTATTGTCCTTTGTCATCACAGCTGCAATCTCGGTCATTGTGGCCGTCATGGCTGTTCACCCAAGTAGCAGTATATGCGAGTCGATGAGAAGGCTGCCTCAGTTCTGTTTGAGTTGCTGGTCGCCATCTTCTCCTTTTCAATTGCCCTGTACACACTGGTAATTGGTGTTTTCTATCAAGGCTCCGACGTCAAGCCACTATTGACCGCGAGCTTTGGGCAGATTATGCCTATGCTTCTTCTGATCGTTATTACAGCAGTCGAGGTTGGCAGTGAGTCTGTCACACAGAACATGAAATTTGAGACATCGACTGAAATATCCTACAGCAATCAAGAACTTCCGGAGGATTGAGATCGAGGTCGAAATAAAAGAACATCCCGCCTTATTGCACAATACTACGAGGGGCGGCCCGGGACCAGAGAGAAACGGCGTGCTCTCGAGCCGGGTACAGTCGTTCAACTTGCAGAACAGCATGACGGGTGTCACAGAGCATTTGTCACTGCAAAACCCCACTAAAACCTTCGGGACCTCATTATTGCCTATGGCTGCTGCATCTCATAGTCAACCAGACCTCTCAGGCACTGCTGGCTTTGGCACAAGAGCCGACTCCATGACCAGACGGATGACACCGAGGAGAACGACGACAATAGAATTAGAAGAGGGGAAACGGGTAAGTTGCTCTGTTTTCTTTCTTCTCTTCTTTTTCATTTTTTTCATATTCGGTGCCCCCTTTCAAGTATTATAGACGAACTAACACGTACCAGTCTCTACTTCATGCTGCCGAGTCAACTTTAGATCTTCTTAACATTACTCTTAGAAGCGCCAAAGGAATAACCTATGCTGCGATCTGCCTTGTTCTCTTCCTCTTGGCTGGGTATTTTGTTGCATGCTTTCTCTTCTATCAGTATGTGGTGCCAGCTACTGCAGGAGTACTCATCATAGGAGGCATATTTGACCTTCTTCGAGGCTTGCGAGGTGTCCATGGAATGAGAAGTCAAAGGCTTCAGAAGGAAACACAGATATGATGCAGGCCATACACCATAATATGATGGCTTTTGTCTATTCGTACTACCTATCTAGGTGTAGAATTTAAGCTTGCTATGACATCATAGTCTCGTTAAATGGCTAAGGTAATAAGGAAGTCAGTCATGAAGAACACCGAATTACTCACTCAACGTCCATCACCATTTGCCAGCCTTAAACCGAGGCATACGTGCAGGCAGCAACAGTCCATGATTCAGAAAGCCTACCTGGGTAGACTGGGCTGTCAGCAGTGAATATAAGGTAAGTAGAATATTAGAGACCCACTCGGGTACCGATGATTTCAAGCAAAGTACTTCAGACTGCAGTGTCCTGGAGGGCAAAATACAAGTTACCTAGTGAAAGGGTGAAGTGCATTGACTTCATTGCCCCAATTGAACAGCAAATCAAAGTGGGTTGTGTGCTCTGTGGTGTGTGGGTGTGGGTGCCTCACTAGGTCATCGCTCACTGCACGAAAAAATCTGGCACTAACATCCAACTTTTAGGATCTTCAGGCTCCAGAGTCCAGTCCAGAATTAATAGCTCCACGACTCCAGGAGAAATTTCTACCGGAAGATACCACTCCCATACAAAGGTCTGAGCTAAGCACAGTTCAACCGCCAAAATGAGTGACGCTCAGGCGAACGAGGCCGAGAAGAACGTGAGTCTTATTCTTATCCTCATCTGGGACCTCGAATGCCCCTCTTCTTTTCTCGTGTCGTCCGTTGCCCCGCGATCGAGAAATTATCGTCTAGGCCATCGACAAACCCCAAATACAATGACTGACGGCATCGTTCAATAGATTGAGATCTGGAAGGTCAAGAAGCTGATCAAGCGTCTTGAAGCCGCCAGAGGAAATGGAACCTCAATGATTTCCCTCATCATCCGTAAGCCGTTCTCGTGAGACAAGCCGTCCCAAGACGCGCACTAACTCGTGTGTCCTTTTAGCCCCCAAAGATCAAGTCTCTCGAGCAGCCAAGATGTTGGCTGAAGAATACGTACGGCTTCAGAGTCCTCTCGAAGTTCCCCTATGACGACACTAACAACCCCTCAGGGTACCGCCTCCAACATCAAATCTCGAGTCAACAGACAGTCTGTCTTGTCCGCCATTACCTCGACCCAGCAGCGCCTCAAGCTGTACAACAAGGTGCCCCCGAACGGTCTGGTCGTCTACTGTGGCGAAATCTTGACCCAGGAAGGCAAGGAGCGAAAGGTCAACATCGATTTCGAGCCCTTCAAGCCCATCAACACCTCCCTCTACCTGTGCGACAACAAGTTCCACACCGAGGCTCTGGCCGAGCTGCTCGAGTCCGACCAGAAGTTTGGCTTCATCATCATGGATGGTAACGGTGCCCTGTTTGGAACTCTTAGCGGCAACACACGTGAGGTTGTCCACAAGTTCTCTGTGGATCTTCCCAAGAAGCACGGTCGTGGTGGTCAGTCCGCTCTCCGTTTCGCTCGTCTGCGAGAGGAGAAGCGTCACAACTACGTCCGAAAGGTTGCCGAGTTGGCTGTCCAGAACTTCATCACTGCCGACAAGGTCAACGTCGCTGGCCTCATTCTTGCTGGTTCCGCCGATTTCAAGAACGATCTCAACGCCTCCGACATGTTCGATGGCCGTCTTGCGACCAAGGTTATCAAGGTTGTTGATGTTTCTTATGGTGGTGAGAACGGTTTCAACCAGGCTATCGAGCTGTCTTCCGAGACTCTCGGCAACGTCAAGTTCATCCAGGAGAAGAAGCTCATCGGAAAGTACTTTGAGGAGATTAGCCAGGACACTGGCAAGGTTTGCTACGGCATTGAGGACACCCTCAAGGCTCTCGAGCTCGGTGCCGTCGAGACTTTGATCGTCTTCGAGAACCTTGAGATCACCCGCTGGGTTCTCAAAGACAGCAACGGCAGTGAGGTCATCCTTCACACCACCAAGCAACAGGAGCAGACCAACCGTGACAAGTTCCTCGACAAGGAGACTGGTCAAGAGATGGAAATTGTTTCTCAGGAATCCTTCCTGGAATGGATTGCGGAACACTACAAGGACTTTGGTACTACTCTTGAGTTTGTTTCTGACCGATCCACCGAGGGCAACCAGTTCGTCAAGGGTTTCGGTGGTATCGGCGGTCTTCTCCGCTACAAGGTCAACTTTGAGCAGCTGGCTGACTTGAGTGACGACGATGAGTACTACGACGGTGAGTTGGCATAATGTCTGGGAAATGAGAGCTCTTGATCCTAATCAGCGAACAGATTGACCAGCGGATCCCCTCGTTACCAGCGAGGGATCGACTCAAGTTCATCCGTCCATGTACAACAACAGTGCCATGCGCCCCGAGGCGCAGAGGTCGACCGATGCCGCGCCGATGTCAATCGCCCAGCACCGCTTGGTGGAGAGGGACAGTCTCGCGCCTCTCCATGCTTCCCGCCAGGCATCGCGACCCAGTCCGCTTCGCACAATGATGACGGCTTGAGTTATGATCGACGGGAATAGAGGTACATCTCAGACCCTCCAATTCTTGCACCTCAGGAAATCAGAATGTCAGGTCTAACGGCTGGTAGGCCCAACCATTAAAATTGAAGGATAGCGGTGGCACGGCGGCTAGGGGATCGATCTTGAGGGTCATCACGGGTAACGCATCATATCGCGACATCCGGCCTGAAGATTGTTGTTATTTGAGTAGAGTCGGCGTTAGCTGGCTGCAAGGCTTGTCCCTGATTGGGCATACATAGTCATGAGCAGGCATTACACGCCGGGTCAACGAAATACTAGTCGTTTGCATGACCATTGTTCTGAGTTCAAGTGAAATAATTTGATGTACTTCGTATCATCCAACTGAAAACAGAGGGGGCGGATGAAAAGAACCTCTCCATCCGGAGGGGGGGTTATCCATAAATCAGGGGAACTCACTATACAGCGAGGGGAGGCATAGAAATCACAGGCACCAGACTAGCCAAAATGACGGCCATAAGGACAGATAGGTCAGGGTATTAAGACAGTTGCCAGCATTATTATAAATATCATACATCTTTGAACTTAGACGATTCAACCTAGATATAATTAAAAACAAGGGTAGCCAAAATTATAACAAAGCCGACATGGCCGTAAATGACAAAATAGCCTCAGCCTTACTCTCCACCTTGCCTAAGCGACTACTGCTATAACACCGATATATCGATGGTATGCCATATAACTTAGCCATCGGAGCTCACACTAACGCCGGTGGTAGTGGTCGGATGATGGGGGAGTCATGCAAGCCTGTGCACCGCAGTTGCTGGGTATGACAGTTCCATCCCTGTAGTTTCGAATGCAGTTTCGAGACCCTGGGTGTGCGCAGACATGGTCCCGGCCTTGGGGAATAAGAAAACCGCCTCCCCCCGCCACGCCCCAGCCCCTCCCATAGGTTTCATTCTCTCTCTCTGGGGATAAAATCCTTATATATGTTAACGGAGCACCTTTTGCGATACTAGCGCTTAACCCAATCGTTTATGCCTCAGAGCATATACAATTATAGCATTAAAGAGTGCTACGCTACGACCTTAACGACTCAATGGCACTGAATCTTCATATTCCATCTTGTATGCGCTCCCCTGCTGAGCCTCGGCACCCGCCGCCAGTAGATCAGCCGCTACGGATTCAGATTGAGGGACCGCTCAGCTCTATCAATAAACTGCTGCCTGGGGTAGAATGGCAGCTTGAGGGCGTTTTCCGTCCGAGTCTGCAGCCAGCTGGGCAAGAGCTTGCTAGAGTGGCGTTCCGGACAATATACGGACACGGGATTCGTCCTGAGATCGATGGAGATATGGTTGTGCGAGATGAGTACCTAGGCTGGGTGCAGGAGGATCCAAGGCCGTGGACGTAAGTGAGCTATGGAATAGGGTTTCTCGATTTTAGACATAGATGCTAACTGGTAACCTCTCATTGGCAGTAGGATTGACTACTACGGGGTTACGTTTGACCACCTTGTGCCTCCTGGCGATAGGGATCCTGAGGTTTTACAGATCAATATCATTGAGATGGAGGAAGATGAGGGAGCATATGCAAAGGAATATTTGCCATTTACTGTAGACCTAGCAGAATATAGAGGAAGGTACTAGCGGTGCCTAGGTGTTGCCAGAAGAGAAAGGGTACACAAGATCGTCGGCGAATAAATGAGTCGGTAATTAGGAGAGAGGAACTAGCCGGGGAGCTAGGAGAGTTAAAGGAGGGAGATGAAAGTAGCTGCTAGCGTCTAGGGTAGGGGGATAGAATAAAGGGGTAAAAGGAAAAGCTACTAGTAAAGATCAGGAATAAGCTACCTATTTGGTAATGTATTTCCTATATTGCTTTATTTTGTTATTTTTATAGAAGCTATTTTTCTTATAATAGTAAAGTATGTAGTTAAGGTTTTTAAGATATTAAAAGTAAAAGAGTATAGTAATATTATAATATAGACTAGATTAAAAATTAAAAAATTAATTAAAGGCTAGAGTTAAAAAGAATAAAAGGTAAAAGTATAAGAGAAAAAGAAGTTATAATATAATATCCCCAGTTTAAACCACTGCTTCTTCACTGATATCACTTTATCTGCTCTCGGACGCAAGGTCGATTGGTCACGTGCCGAGGCACGTGCATTCAATTGATAGAGTCTAGTCGTCATTGACTTCGGGTTAATTTGACTTTAGCCACCTAACTTACATATATTAACCAACTCCTTTAAATTTTCGCAGAACCCCGCTATTACCCCGCGTTTATCCTTAATCCTGTATAAGCGGGAGGAAGCAGACTACACATTCGGCCTCGATGATTATATTCTGAAGCCACTCTTTGTGCCTGGCTGAGTTACCTCTAAAGGCAGTAAGGAAGGTAGCCTGGTTATTTATAAGGGTCCTGCCTTGCCTTATGGCCTCTTCTAGCTCCTCTAGCTGTAATAGCTCTTTAGCTAGCCAGTCTAGTAATATCAGATAATATAGGGAATCCGGATCCGTATAACTAATTAAGTTAATTAAGGTGCAGTTAAAAATAGCCATCTTAACTAGGCTAGACTGGTTCCTCGATGAGAAGTTCTTTATGATGGCTGCAGCTATTATATAAAGCTTGCGGCATTTTTTGCTTATAGCCTGACCTAGGACCTTTCTGATTATATTAATCAGATTATGGTTAGTTATATAATAGGCCTGATTGGGCTGCAGGCTATTTTGTATAGGAGGCATCGTATCGGTAGCTATGATTGATGTCAGCAACTGTAACCAATAGTCAGGTCTGGGAACGTACTTGTAAGTTTGTGCTCAATCTCTTACTCGGTTAGGGTCTAACTGACCTTTGAGTGGAAGTGTGATGGATGCACCGGGCGTGGTATGTTATAAAGGTTGATTGAAGACTATTCTTTTGGGTGGGATGAAGGAAGAAGGCTGATATAGCTGCTGAGGGCGGTATTTATATTGCTTGGTTAAGGCAGCAATTGCGCCACTGAGGCAGATAAACCTTATAAGATATTAACTTCTGTAATACTAGCTTATTATAAGGGCCTTACTGTTTAAGCCTCTGTATTGAAAATTAAAAGCTTAATGGCCTTATATAAGGCTAATAGTAAGGGGAAAAAAAAAAAAAAATATAATATAAAGAAAGAAAAAAGGTTAAATAAAGGTAAGATAGAATTAAAAAAAAATTATTAAAAAGTTAAAATATCTTT